>CAKNWT010329349.1:3243-15061 GCA_932066315.1 Andricus coriarius | reverse complement strand
CTTTTTGGTTGAAAATTCAACGAGTTTATTAAAAAATTGTCTATTGGGTCAAAAATTCAATTATTTTCGTAGAAAATTTACTTTTTGTTTAAAATTTATATTTTGGTGTTGAGAAGTCAACTGAAATATTTTTTGGATGAAAATTCACAAAATTTTTTTTTTAATTTTTCTTTTTGATTTCAAAATCTATCTGTTTTAGTAGAAATTTTATATTTCTTAGATAAAAATGCAACTTTTTGCTTAAAAATTAATCTTCTTTTCTGGAGAATTCAACTATTTTGTTTGAAAATGTTTGTTGAACCACTTTATCAAGAAATTATTTTCTTGATAGTATGAAGAGAAGAGCTGATAAGAAATTAACCTGGTGTCAGTGCTGCCAGGTCATTTGGATCGTCAGAAAGTGCGTTAAGTGGTCAGAATGAAGATGAGTTCCAAACATACAAGCAATGTGGCAGCACATCATTTTAGGAGTAGAGTGCTTGTTTTTCCGATTTGTGCAGCCTTGGTCTTGGCCATCGTTAGCGGGACGTTGGTGTCATCAAAGCATGTCAGGACACTTAAGTGATCCACGGTTTCAACGACGAGTAACTAATCCATCCAGGTATGGAAAAGGTAGAGATGTTTATTATATCAGCTGGGTGTTGGTTCCAAGTTTGAATGTGTTCCGTTCGGAGAGACTGGTCCCAGTCAACCTGGAGTTTCCACAAGCTCTGCATAAAAATTCTTGCGACAACGGTCACTGAAGTCAGCCACCCAAGAGGGTCAAACCTGAAACTTGAAACAGTCGGATCTAGGTTGCCATAAAATTTTTAGAGCTCTGCAAACTGGCTCCTGATCAAATCCAAAGGACGTAGCAACCTATCCATGAGAAGAAGATATCCGCCAACCTTCAGAAGTAGATTCAGTTGACGGCATTTCTCCTTAACCGTAACAGTATCATCTGCTCCAGTGAGTGGATCATCGACATATACTTTCTTCATCAAGTTATTAGCAGCTGAAGAAAAGGAATTGCCTTCATCGGTTGTTGGCTGGTGTAAGATTCGGATGGCTAGATAGGATGAAAATGCAAACCTGAAGGTCACTGTTTAAGAAATGAAGTTTGAACATCCTCCTCAAAACTTAATCTCCAGGGAATCTTCTGAAATGTGTAGTCCTCGGCGTTGATGGAATTCGCCAGAACATCTTTTTGATATCTGCAGTAAAGACGATCCTGTACATCCTCCAGCCAAGAATTACATCAGCAAGCTAGGTCTGTAATTCGGGATTGGCGTGTAGAATGCGGAAAAAATAGCCTCTGTTCGGTTAAAGATCTTCGAAATTTGTGACCTACTCCATCTCACCCTGATTAGTATACTCCTGTATGCCTCGAGCGTAAGTTTGGTGTAACTCAGGGTTCTGACGAAATCGCTTTTCTCTAGTGATTAGCATCCCATAAGCCGCAGATCGAGATTCGCCCAACTCTATCGATCGATCCTTGAACGAAAGACGAACAACGTAACGACCATCCTCGATGACCTGCGAATAGATTTCAGCTCCCAGTATCATCTCTATAGTACCACCCTAATCGACGATTGGAGCTGCCAACTGAAGACCTTGAAGATGTGGTCAATCATTTTCCAATAGGAATAGTACATGGTGGTATATAGGAAGTGAGTCTCGACAATATGACGGCACGTACAATCAAACTCGCTGATGGAGACCGCCTAGAATTTATGCTCACAATAGTAACACCACTAGTGGTTGGAATACGCTAACCACCTACTTTCTAGACCACGATAATGGCTCGATGTCGCCGCAATCTTAGTCTCTGAACCAAGGATGCTAAAATAAGAGAGGCTTGAGCCCCCTGGTCCAGTAATGCACGAGCGAAGAGCTGACTCCCATCGTAAGACTCCACAGTGATAAGAGTCGTAGCGAGGAGTACAGTCCCCCCCAGTTATGAATTGGAGCGAGTAGTCAATGCATTGAGTTGACCTTGAGTACTGGTGGAAGCGCTAGGATTATTGGGAGCAGAATATCTGGGAATAGTATTGGCCCTAGTATTGGGAATAGTAGGGTTCATGTCAGAGGGGTGTGATATTGTATGATGTTGACCTGCACAAGTTTGACATCTTTTTGTAGAAGAGCAAGAACGTATCATGTGCTTACCTAAACAACTTGATCACAAGCGATGCATCCGTACCAAGTCTCGACGTTGTTCAGTATTGCTTGATCAGAAATTTAGAAAAAAGAGGATAAAATAAGTTTCTTCCAAGGCCTTACTATTCAAGAACGTTTTGAAGCTCTCAAACGTCGGATATCTAGTCTCGGAGCCCATCTTGTCTTCCCAAACCTTCCTAGTCTGAGGCTCAACTGATTGTACGGTCAGATAGACCTGAAGATCGTCCTAACTGTCAGTGGGTCTCTTCATCGCCTTCAGGGATTCCTATCACCTCGTAGGGATCGTTTAGCAATGAACGCAGCTCTCCTGTATCTTCCTTCGTAATTTTTTTAACACTGAATAACTTGGCTAGATAAGAATTAATTATGACTCGCTCGCTGTCATATCTAGCAACCAGGATATCACATGATCGTTCAAATTTTCCAGCATCTGGTATGCAAACTGATATTATGTTACGGAAATCATCTCTCATGAAACCTTTTAAGGTCATCTTTCCTAAAAGGGAAGAATGGCATGATGAAGAAAAAAGGAAACAATTATTTACACCAGGAGGTCTCGTTTAAGACATAGAAGGCTCTCAATACTCCTTGGGAACAGGGGATGGAATCTATGGGAAGAAGTCCAGGGCCTAAATAATAACAGTGCATATTCCCTACAGTTTTTTAGTCCGAAATAATAGCTATTAAAGCTTGCATGGAGGAAGTTTCTAAGCGAACTTATAAAGGCCAGAACATTTACATTTGTTTTGATAGTGTCAAGTAGCACTTGGGGCTTTTATTTCTGAAAAGTTTACTTCTAGAATAGTCTAGAGTTGCCTTTAAGATCTTCTTAATGTTGCCGGTAAAAACTGAGTTAGCCTGATTTGGTTCCCCGGCCATTAAAGTATTGACGGTAATGAGAAAGCAGATGCATTGGAAATGGCTTTCGAGGGAGCATGAGAGATGTTGGAAGGGAATAAAAAGAATGGTGCATTCTAAGAATTTCACATCTGGTACATATACTAAGAGGACTATTGAATTTTTAAACATGTTGTCGAAAGTGTCTTTTTCGCGAAGAGACGGCTCATTACATCATTTGTGAATGTCGTGCACTGTCATGCCTCAGAAACGAAAACCTGGAAAATCTATTGTTGATATTACCGGTCTTAATGGGTACTTAGCTTTATGAGCATTATTCAAACCATTTGATAAGGACTTTTGATGATTTCAAACCTATTTCTGTCATCAAGAATTTCAAACATTTTTTTGTTGTGTTCAATTTGAGGAATTGCTATTGTATCATTCTTCTTATCAGCTTTCGCTATTAAGAGATTTGGAATATTTTTTAGGCACTCATTCGGTTATAAATTAGTGATATAGATCTCAATAATTACTAATCAAATTCTACTGACTAAATTAGAAAAAGGTGAGCTTCTGAAGATTAGCAGAAAACTACTGATTCGATAAGCGAAATATTAGTAAATTTTCCTTCTCTATTCTTTTTAGAATTAAATTGTCGTCTGGAAAGAATCAACGTGTTAGGTGCGTTATTTTCCATAATTGGTTTCATCTAATTACGTGGCATTTTTGATAGTACACACGACTGGAGGAGATTATTTTTATCGCGAATAATATAAGGTAGAATATATGAATTCTGAAAATTATTATAATCTTTCCACAGTCGAGCAATTACTCGTATGTTGATCGCATTTTGGTAAAGCTAAATATTGCGTAATATTGACTATTATATATTTTGTATTACTGTTTGACTGAAGTAAAAATGTTTCACAATCTTTTGTTTGAAGTACCGATCGTTTAAATAAGCGAAATTTTGTCCTCGTGGCTTTACAATCTAGATGAAGTGCCTAATAATTTAAAAGGTCAGATGAGATAGCGACTGGCATATAAACTGAAACATTTCAAGAATATTCATCACCCATAAGAATTCCTGATAAGTGGATTTTTTTATTTACGAATATGAAAATTGTAATTGGAACTCTATTATTAATCTTGGTGATTTTTCCAAAACCTGGTGGTGAGTTCAATAGCATATCTCTATTTTTTACCTGCATTTTAAATTACATAATTATTTTTTATTTTAAATCCTTCTAATTGAGACGGCAGAAATTAAAGGATGTAGCAAACGTTTAGTTATAGTTTTTGCATTTATTTAATATTTAGTTACCAAACTGGAGAGATCGGATGGGCAGTTTGAAGAAATAGGGCATTTACAAAGATTGGTTGGCAGGTTGGAGAGAAGAGGAAATTTATGAAAGTTGGTCGTGCTGTTAAGGAAGTAGCGGGCGTTTGGGGAGGTTGGTTTGGGACTGGATGGGGAAGGAAAGGAATAGGGATGGGATAGGATTGGATGGGAAAAGAAAGGAATAGGGAGGGAATAGGTTTGGATGGGATGTTCTGGGGTGGGAAAGGAAAGAAATAGGGGTGGGATAGGATTGCATAAGAGATGAGAAAGGAACGGGATGGGATAGGATTGGATGGGAAGTGTAGGGTATGTTAGTCAGGCAAATAGGAAGGCAGCGGAGTATTTGGAAGGTAACTCGGGCAGTTAGGAAGGAAAGGGAAATGGAGGGATGTTGCTCGACAAGTTAGGAAAGTAACGGGAATTTAAAGAGGTTAGTTAGGCAGTTTAAAGAAAGCGGGCATTTAGGGAGGTCGGTCACGCTGTTAAGAAGGTAGCTGGAATTTAGGGAGGTTGGCCGGGCAGTGGGTGCTGCTTGTAGTTAATATAATTGTTATTTTACTTATAATTTCTTGTTGCAGAATTGTTGCTCAGAACTTCCTCTCGAAGACAGAAAACTCTTCAAGTTTATACCCGTAGTTACCAAATACTTCCAAATAGTATTCGACTTCTAAAAACACAGACAGGCCATCACAAAGTGGCAGTAGATGAGAGTGGCAGATTCGTCATTGGATATGCCGAAGAACATGAAAATGAAGAAGGTGAAAAAAAATATTTTTTGTTTCCCTTCGTGGAAGAAGTACCCATTCACTTTGAGCCGAAAAGAATAAAAATAAGAATACGTGGCCAATCTGCCACGTCGTATATAACATTACTGCCGAATGACCCTCTAAATGACCTGTTCTTCAAGCCCATCAATCCAGAACAACTTCGTGATGTCAAGGCTATTCCGAATCCCGCTGATCAAACAGCTCCTGTTGCTTGATCTGGTTTCACAAGTAAACAATTATTTTTGTTTACTAACGTAAAATTAAATTTTATTCTTTTAATAAATTAACATCTACATTCGATAATATGGAATGTCGGTAACCGGCTGCGCTCGGGAAAGGTTTTCTGCAGTTTTCCTCTCCCTTGGCCAAATGTTTGAGCAAATGCGAGCGCGTTTAATTAAAATTCGGCTGCAGCCAATACAAATACGTTTTCCTAATTTAAAAGTCCAAAAAGTGTAACTATATATGTCATTAATAAAATCAACAAATTAAAAAAAAAAATTTGCATGGTATATTCAATTTAACCAGTACCAAAAGAATTTCATGACATTTTTTGAAAATCAGTGGTTCAATTTTCTGCAGACCGCCAGTGAACCACTCCGTGCTCATTTTTGTTGTGTAGCGGTTGACGTCTTCCTCAAGCTCGGCGTTCGTATGTAACTGCTTTCCACCCAGATGAGTCTTAAGGTGACTCTTACTGAATGTGGCGTGCATTGTCATAAAAGAACATCACTTTTGTTGTGAACAAACCTGGTCTGTTGCGTTTTATGGTGGCTCTCAACTTTTGGAGGATCTAGCAATATCTCTCTGTATTTATGGTCGTCCTTCTCTCAAGATAGTCAATCAAAAGAACACTTTTGCTGTTCTTAAAATTGTAGCAATGGCGCTCTGCGGTATCTTTGGAGATACTTCTTCTCCTTTATCTCCAGGTTTAGTCCAGACTTGAGTCAAAACGCTCGTGATCCTTCCACTAGCCAGTTTCGCTCTCACATGTTTGCGGCCTGCGTTACGATCGCGATCGTGATGTCTTGTGATACAAACGGAAATATCCTTTCCAATTTTTCCCTCCCCGACCTTACATGCCAATTTGTAAAATATTGGAACTTTCCTTTAGAACGATACTCGTATAGAACGGTTTACCGCAGTATTGTGGGCAGTTATTGCATCGTCCGGAGTTTATTTGAAGCATGTGGCACTACGGTTCTAATTAGAATGACTGGAGATTCTAGGTGGAATAATCAAATCCGCGTGGACGTTTGGCGAGGATGTGTAAAAAATCTTCATTTTATCTTAGATTACATAACTGGCAAATCTGTTGTGGAACGATTACAGTCCTTCCACCTTTAGAGGTCAACAATCCTTTCCGCCCAATTCAGCGCTATTTTGAAGATTTGGTATGACACACAAGGTGGACCGAGATCTAATCTAACAATGATGTCAGTCGTATTTCTGGCTAGGCGCAGAAGATTTTTGATAAAACGGACCTGTGTTTTTTCGAAGACATCTAGATAATTTAATCCGATAATGTAGGCCGCATAAAATAAGGAACTCCTAATTTTTATTATTTTAAAAAATAGTAAAAAAGTTTTCAACACCATAGATTTACAGAAACTTGGAAATTAATTCCAAGAAAAAGAAGCTCAAATTGAAGACTGAGAATCATTGAGACGTCTTTTCTTTATCACAGAATTTATTATTTGAGATTTTCTTAACCCTATAACTAAGTTTAACTCATCTACTCTCTTTCTTTTCACTTTTTCCTTTTCTCGTAACTTTCTAAACTTTTAATTATTTCTGACATCGCTGGACCGGTAATACCTTTCTTTGCAGCATCTTTTAATAGTTTTTGCATGGACTCAGCATCGTTTTCTGATTGTCTGTAAGATTCGTTGCAAACTTTAAATGTTTTTCCAATTTTTCAACAGTTTTGTTTTTCTAATTTATACTATTTAGCAGGATTTTTTCATCAGCTTTCCTTTACAGTTCAGCAGCTGCTTGTGAAGCCTTCTCTTCCGCAATTCTTTTCTGATCTTCTAAATAAAGTTGATATGATCTGCGAGCACCCTGTGTCAGATTCTGCAGTTCAGGTAATATGGGAACTTTGTAAACCATGCTGTCATATTTGTTTCAAAGCATCGGTAATTGCTAGCTTCGCATTCAGAGTTCTTGCAGATATACTATTAAATTTTGCGAGGATTTCGAAAATCCTCTTTCTACGTCAGAATTATCATGCGAGAGAGCAAGGGCACTTTCTATTCACAAGATAAAGTATCAACATCTAAATTATGGAGTGGCAATAAACTTGCAATCTTTGTGATGTAAGATTAGTTTTCTGGTTTTTTGATATTCTCAGGCGAGATACACTGAAAATACTTACAAATTTCGAACGAGGGAATTTTTTTAGTAATATAGTTGTTTTTGCTGCTTGTCCAACGTTTATTTCAAGCAAATCTAAAAAGTTTGCGCGGTTTTCTAACAAGAAATTAATATTTTGTAGATTGCTGAATGGGTTTGAATCTAAAACTGATTGCTTAACAATACTGGATAAAAGAATGTTCAGAAGACTTTTAAACTGCACATACAATACACGCATGAGTGGTTCTTCTTTTTGCATGATTAAAGTAAATTCAGTGCTAAAGATTTTTGCAGCATACACCACGAATTGCAAGGTACTTTTCAAGCTTACATCTTTTAAATAACTTCTAATTTCAAGATAATTCTTCTTTTGTATCATGGTAGGTTCGCTTCTTGGAACATACCTCAAAAAGTATTCCTCCAACGCAGGCAATTGTTCTAGTATTCTCTCTGAAGCTGGTCCTACAGTTAACCACCTTGTGCTAGCATGTTTGATAAACTTGTGAGTGGGCAGCCCTAATTTCACTTGAATTGACTGAAAATTTTCACACCGCGCATCTCTGTGGTGAAAATAATTATATATTTTAAGTGTAAAATCAGACGGGTCTAATGACAACTCATTAGAACCTTTTAAAAATCATTGTGAACAATGTGTATATCGCAAGTACCTAAATCAATGAAGGGTTTGGATTTTAATCTTTTTAGTTCCTCTTGAAATAAAATGATAACGGTCTTGTTAACGTTGGGTCCTTCACATCCCAAGATCAATACTTGTTTGAATGACAAACCGTTTAAATCAAGTGCCTTCTTCAAAGAATCAAATAAAATCCGACCCGTTGCTTTCCCCAAAAAGTAGGCTACCAAATGCTTGCATACTATCTTCTGTTCAGTGCGAGACCAAAATCAAATTCGGATTTGCAGCTCTTTTCGCTTTCGACGTTGCTCGTGTCATCGAAAAGTAGGGGAAAATGCACGTCACAATGCTGAACATCAGCAAACATTTGCTTCTAAAAATAAGGCCCTAAAGCTTCTGTAATCAGGTACTGTTCTTTACCAGGCGATAAAGAAAATTATTCTGGGAAATCGTTTGGAAACATTGCTTGAAAAAGTTTTTTTCCCAGCACATGATGCGATAGAGCTACAATCAACAACAGTTTCCATGCACCAAAAATGTTTTGCTTTTACTTCAGCTCTTTCGGATTCTAAACAGTAATATTACTTCTTATCTGGTTACACGATGTTGAAGACACTGCAGTTCATATTGACGATTGAAGAGCTGTTGACTCACAGGAAGATGTTTGAGATGGTATTTCAGTAGATGACCCAGATGGCATTAAAGACGCTCTTAAAAATATTTGTCCTGGTTTCAGTTTTAATTAATTTAAGATATGTTGCTTTGTTTTGGCATGTTGCTGCAATCTATCAAATCCCTTTTCAGTCTTAAAAGATGTATCCTGGCAACTCAAGCAGATACAAGAATGTCTGTCATACGTTTTGTTGTTCACCATTTTTCATTACTACCAATCATAACCTCTGGAATTTAGGCGCGCGATATTCGAGCATTGCTTTACTTGATAAAAATCTATTTAAAAAAAATGTATCTTATTGACTGATATAGGGTACTTTAGGGACCAAATCTTGAAAATAGGGGACTTCAGGGAACTCAAATGAATATAGGGGACAATAGGGGATATAGGGACCAGTCTGTGAGGCCTGAATTAGGCACTTTATTTAGTTTGCAAAGCAATATAACGAATGATGCAAATCATAGGAAAACAGACTGTTTAAAATTAAGAATGCATATCTCTCAGATTGATGAGTATTGAAACAAAAATGGGAATCACATACTATTTATTATAGCATGCTACGCTCCAGTTACTGGCAAATGCAATCTTTGTTTTGGGTACCTGTGCATAAACTAATTCTACGACATTTGACTTAAAACCATTTGAGAGTTTGGATGGAATTTAATCCGCCTAGGTTGAAGTTATTTTATGAGACAATTAAAAAACTATGTGGCTTCAAAGTCCAAGATTTTTAACAAAAAAATCATCGTTTTGAAACATTGCGTCCAAGTTCTCCTCAAATCTGTAAATCGTTTTTAAAAATGTATTTATTTCATCAGATCAAGACCAAATCGTATTCCTCACTTCTGGATCAAGGACTTGAACAAATATGACGTGATTGCTGAGTAATGATAAAAAAATTTTAACGCGTGGTATGGAAATTTCCGTGATGCTACAAATACAAGATAATTTTCACGTATTAATTTATTATTATAAGCATTCTTTGCAAAAATACATATTAGACTGATATTAAGTGAGTTACAAATCACTGAACTTGATCGTATTCGGAAATAATGCAAAACTTCTACCCCCTCCCTGTCGGTAGATATTGGTCTTGATGGCAAACATTTTTTTGTATTTTCAACCAGAACATGTACTTTTTGCGTCTGTACGTCATCTTCCATCAAATAATGTATTTAAACGTTACAATTTTTGTAGAGATAACGTTGTATCAATTAAAATATATTTTGCTGAAATCTTTGTTTGAACAGCGAGCATATGTTGACATTTGTTATCTGACATAGAAATGTTTTGTCATGTTATGAAAATAATTTGTAATTCAAATTATTTTTGTTCATGTAAAAATTTGTTGATTAATTGAAGAGCACATTTTTGTACAGACTATTCAGATTCATTAAAAAATGTTTAGATTCACTAAAAGACCTATCACACCTATCACCTATTCACCTAAACACCTATTTTCCAGGAGGACTGTAGAAGTTTAAAACTTGAAATACATTAGAAAGGGATAGCAATGTGATCTAAATTATGTCTGTCACCATTCATACGCATGCCTTCCACTCGTCACTGAAAATTGGAAAGGGGTAGTGGTGTGACCTAAACTATTTCTGTGACAAGTCAAATGGGTGCCTTCCGTCCTTCCGCTACTTTCGTATCTACCAGACTGATCCTCGTAAATGACTGCTATCTTCCTCACTGCTCAACTAACCTCCCTAAATTTCACTACTTCTCTTATTTGCCGATGAGCCTCCCTACATTTTCACTGCCATCCTAACTCCCTAACCAACCTCGCTCGATTCCCTATTCCCTCCAAACGTTAATTATCGAACTGTCCGAACTACCTCCCTAAATGTCCGCACCCCCATATTTGTCTAATCAACCTCCCTAAACGCGTGCAGTCTGATCAGGGTTCCCGGCCTTCAGATATAGACACCTGGATATAATAACTTGATACAAGGACTTCTCGCCTACCAATCTTAGAACGTAGCTCATAAAAATCAGCCACAAAAACATTAAAGAGGGTGGCGCAATAACCAGTTCCTTGGACTCAAGGAACGGCAGCCCCTTGTATTACATCTTCAGGTATAGACACCTGGATATAAATTGATTTCAATTGTTACGTTACCTCGCCGTCAAGTTCTTGGTTTTCAAGTTTTTGGTTGTGATCAAAATGAAATCTGACGTATATAAACCCAGGATCAGAATTGTAAAATCAGTCTACTTCCAAATTTGAAATCGGGCGAAAGCTCTGCTCAAAAGTACATCGGAAAGTCAGTCGATCTACAAACTTTAAATCGGGCGGAAGCTCTACTCAAAAGAACAATTCATCATACAAAATACGAATCGGACGCAAACTCTGTCCTAGAGCAAATTTTCAAGGTAATATTGAAATACCAGATACAACTTTTGAAAACTAAAAGTAAAATCAGTGTTATGTTTCGGAAATTTCACTCAAACGGAAGTCGATTGTAAATTTCAAATCCCTTTAAATAAGTGAAACTGAACCCACAAGATCATTGGACAAATCCATTGTCAATCATTATTACCCTTGAGCACCAGCAGGAGACCTGAGCCTACCTGCCCACTAATAGATTCCTTTGGCAAATCCTCGTTGTCAAATCATTGCAGCGGTGAATCACCAGAAGGACAATCAACGCTACCTGCACTTAAGCAATAACCACCTGGACCAGTACCAGTATCTTTGCAGTGAACGAGAAGAGGACTCAACCAATTCAGAAAACCAGTTTTGTGAAGGAATCCTCAAATTATCTGAGTCCCCAAAATAGTTACTCGCCCACTTTCGAAAAGTAAAGAAACAGAATATCATTAGGTAAGTTTTAATCAGTGAGTTAATAACTTATAATACTTGAATTTATTTTAAAATTCGACATTTAGGTCTTTCTTAATTTCAAGGTGGAGATCCGGATGAGGAGTTTTCGCTACCCGAGAGTCTACAGTGGAACTTAAAATTTAAAAAACAAATATAACAAGTGAAGGTTAACAAATTTCAGAAGACATTAATAATTTTCTTTTTATAAAATTTGAAT
>CAKNWT010329348.1:0-12389 GCA_932066315.1 Andricus coriarius | reverse complement strand
CCCGTGCCAGCCCAAGAACATATTGTTTTATCAGTATCCAATGGTGAGATTTTTGCAATATTAAAGCATAGCGGGGTTCTTCGTGGAATATATGCATCAAATCGAGTTCGTACGAGAATAAAAATAAATATGATAAGCGAAAAAGTTGAATATTTGACCCCAGATGAAATGCGATATTGTCCAGTAGGCGAAGGTCGCCCAATCTTCCCCTACAGTTTTATTAAAGCGTTAGCAAATGACGATTCACTACAGTCCAAATGGAATCATAATAGCGAACATGTCACTGGTTCTTCTTCTTTTGACAGGAAACATTCACCTGCTGGGACTTCTCTTCGCAAGCCACCTCTTCATGCCCAAGCCAGGTCGCCTCCTGGGTGGCCTCCTTCAACTAAAGTAGTTGGATATACACTTGGAGAACTTGGACACATTCGGCTTATTCCTTGCTCAAATGAGAATCTACGATTTGAATTTCGAAGATTCCTTTTTTCTGCTGATTACCCAATTAGATTGCGAACAGAAAGGAATAACTATATTCCAGTGCCAGCCCAGGAACATATTGATTTATCAGTGTCCAATGGTGACACTTTTGCAATATTAGAGCTTAGTGGGGTTCTTCGTGGAATATATTCGACAAATAGTGCTCGTACAAGAATTAAAATAAATATAATGAACGGCGAAGTTGATAATTTAACCCCAGACGAAATGCGATATTGTCCGGTAGGCGAATTTCGCCCAATTTTCCCCAAAAATTTTATTCAAACTTCAGAAAATAACAATTCACTAAATTTCGAATGGAATTTTAATGGTGAACGTAACCCTAGTTCTTCTTCCTCTGACAAACGACATTCACCTGACCAAACTTTTCCTCATGAGCCTGATCTTCGTGCCGGGTCCAGGTCCTCTCCTGGAAATCCTCATTATGTTCAAGTACTTGGAGTTGAAATAGAACAACTTGGCTATGTTAGGCTTATTTCTTGTCCAAACCAGAACCAGCGATTTGAATTTCGTAGATACACTTTTCCTGCCTATGAACCAATTCAAATGCGAATTGACCATACGAACTATGTGCTTAGGCCAAACCGAGAATACGTTGTATTATCAACATCCAGTGGTGACGTTTTTGCAATATTAGATTACAGTGGGATACTTCATGGAATACATAGGACAGATTTAAATACCTCGCGAATAAAAATAAATGTAATAAGGGGCGCAGTTTATAATTTGACTGCGGATGAAACAAGGTGTTGTCCAGTAGGAAAAAATCACCCAATCTTCCCAAACAGTTTTAATAAAGCTTTTGATAATTACGATTCACTAGAGTTTGAATGGAATCTCAATGGCAAACGCTCCAACTCCACACTCGCGTCCAGTTGACAACAGGACTCATGTCATTCGACAACATGGCGCTGCTACGTCAAAGCAAAGGCAGACCGAACAACCTGATCAAAAAATTGCATTCGTCAGTCTACGTATTCAGGAGAAACTTCTTTAATCAGTTACAATGGAGGGCCTCAGCAGAGCTTTATCACTACCACGAGTCGGCCTACAACATCGGAAACGGGCACGCAGTTACTCATCCACTCACAAGCCTCACTGCAACCCGAGGGTACGTTCATTGAGAAGCGAGAAATCACCTCAAGAAAGACCCACTTTCGAGCTCCAGCTGACCAACCAGCCGCCAACAGAGTCATCCGCCAACTCCATGCCGACCATCACTGGATTGGTGCCTCGGTACAATACACCGACCGCAGCCACCATAAGACTACCTTCTACTAGTGACCAACTCTCGATCTACCTACCTTCATTGGGCATGAGCACGAACATCCCGACTCTTTTATACGCGAGTGCGAACATTATTTCGGACAGATGTCGATCGAGTCTTCCCAACGCACTCGTCTCGCCGCCAAAGCCCTGAAGGAGTCAGCAGCCAAGTAGTGGGAACCGTACAAATCCCTCTCACTCACTTCAAACAAATTCAAGGAGATTCTACGACAGAAATATTCCAACCACACCATATTCAAGCATTTGCACGCGCAGCTCTACTCAAGGGAATACATGCTAGCTCTACGACAGTCATTTGTGCCGCCTTTCCGCAAAATTCCGGAGATTTGATGGACCGCGCCGCAGACGCCGAGATGGACACGGCACGCTCCGCCGTGCAATTATTGCCCCGAAAACCACTACCACCGAGACTGTCTGCTTTTCCAATCTCAGCGACAAGATTTTAGTCAGGAAAATTGGCGAAGCTCGACGGCCATGGAGGCCGTCGAGACAACCACCAAACATTTTTTCAAAATATCCGTTTTGAGTGAAGACCAGTTACGGGCACTGGGAACCAGTGCTCCCTATGCTAAACTTGCGGCCCGAGGATCAGTACTCAATTTAATCGAGTTAATCCAGTTAGCACCTGAAGTCGGAGGATAAAAATACCAGGAAATTTTCTCGTCAGCGATGAACTATCGAATGAATTGGTATTCGGAATTCCTTGATTTGATCTACGTAGGAGCTCAAGACCGAAAGCGGTTGTATCTCAACGCCGAGACCCGACAACCCATCGTCAACCACTGCCTACCAGAAGTAGACCACGATTTTTCGTCGAAATTACAAGTCCGCTTCCTCAGCGTTGACTTAGATTCTATTTACAAGAATTTATTTTCAGAAAGTGACGAGAAAAAATTATTTCCTTCATTCTGAATTTAAAACATTCGGTCTCACACAGCGAGGTCGTCATAAGAGACGAACATAAGTTCGATTGCACTGCATTAAAAGGAAAATCCATTTCAAATGTATCAAGCACCGAAAAGTTTCTTAAAATGAATATACCCTCTGAGAACCCAAATCGAAAAGAACTCTCCAAGCTTTTCGACTGGCTTCGGAACCCGTGAGGATCCAGTTTATCCTCACCATTTCCTATCAGCATGCGCTGAATGCGTGGAATCATCGATCGTTCAAAATTCACGAAATTAACTTAGCGCGCGAGTTCATATTCTCCTTGAAAATTCACCGTGGAGTTAGGAGCGTATGAAATTAAAATTTTTTCCTTTTATCTAAAATATTTCATTTTACTTTCAAAAACTATTGAGCTTAAGACTGACCGTCTCAACGCCCCCTTAAACGAATAGATCTTTTAAAATTTAAAATACCGATTTGTTTAATGTTGAAGCTGATTAATTTATGATAGTATTATTTTTGTGAGTTCTTGTGAAATTTGTTTCAAGGAGTTTAATGACGTTAAGTCTTGGAAACAATAATTCTAGGATCCACATTGAAATGGTCAAAAAGAAATAAAGCCATACGGTGTAAAGTGACAAGCCTAGGGTAAATATTTAACTTTACGATAAATAATCATAATATTTATAATAAAGTTAGAAGTTTTGTTTGACAAACAGAGCCCCCTTAAACGAATGAATTCAACAGAGTTGCATTCATTTGTTTTCCCTCCCCGGAAATAAGTTTAACTTTGTTTAAATAAGGACGCCAGAGCTGTATTGAGATGATATTTCTATTCGATTTTGTTATTCAGTATTCATGAAAAACTTTTGGGTCTTATGACGTTTATGACCGTAGATTAAGTATCAAAGAAAGATGATTTTAATAATATGGTTTTTAACATTTTCGTTTATATTGTCTCTCATTCTTGTAGTACGAATGCTGGCGAAAATCTATGATGATATGCTTTTCTTTGTATGATATCTCCTAAAGGTAGTGCTCCTTTGTATGTTCCTCCTACTTCTTGATTCCTGAGTCTGATCCAATGTTTGATCTCATTAATTAATCTTCGTTCCTTTCTCTGTGGTGATTCTTCTTCTATTGAATTATTTTTTTTATCTTCTTGATGATTTGTTTGACGTCTTTTTCAAAATTGATGTCAAAACTATGTTTTCGTGTATTTTTAATGCTTTTAATTATCTAGTTAGTTTCAATTATCTAGTTAGCTAGTTTCATTCTTTTTCGGCTCGATTAATGTCTTCCTTGCGTAGATTCATATTTTTGTCGCGCTCTCTTTTCCCTATCTCTTCATTGTTCTTTATTTCTTCTTCACGTAATTTTTTCTTGGTGCTACGTGTCATGTTTTGACGAGTGCTAAAGTTTTCATAAATTATTGTAACGTCACTATCCTTTTCTTTATCGCCCCCTTTTATATTCATTTCCTGTATGATCTGTGTGATCTCCACCAGGTGGGGTTTGCTCTCTGATTTATTATTTTGGATGATAATTAAAGGTCCTGCGTTGTTGTGCGGATCCTTTTTCTTCTTATTCTCCGTTTCCCTTCGTAATTTTCTTCCTATCAAGAGCATTTTGAGTTCTTCCAGCGTTTTACCAATTAGAGTTTTTTTTGTAGATCCTTTTTCTTTTAGTTGATCGCTTTGGACGTAGGTTTCCTGCAGTGTTCAACTGATGGGTATGGAGTCTCCAAAATATACTTTCCTAATTTCCCTGATTTTTGCCGTTCCTTTAAATTTGTCATGATCATCGCATAGTGTCACTCATGAATTCTTTCACGGGAAGATGCATTTTCCTGAATGTTCTTTCTTCGGCGAAGTCATTTCTGTTTCCTCTTCTGCCTCCACATGTATTAGTGTTTCTTCGGAAAATTGTATCCCTCTGTCCTCCAGAATTTTATCTTCTTAACGTTCGTATTTTATAGACACCATCTGTTAACATAAGCACGAAACCCAATTCTAATTCCTATCTAAAAAAAAATTATTTGGTCCCTTTCCACCTAGACGAAACGACTTATTCTGCTTTGGTATCTCCTGCACCAGAAAAATTCCCAATTTGGATATAAACAAAAATTTATAACTTTGATAGTATAAAAAAAGTGTATACAGATATTGATATCTGCTTAATTAATGTTCAATACATAAAAAAATGTCTAGGCGATACTAAGCAGGTGCATTTTTTCTTTTTAATCACTGTACTTTTTAGAGTTGCTGTCAGTTCGTTCTAAATTAGTAATATCACTAAACTACTCATGCTTTGACTTCCTGTGTTTATATATATAGGGTGTTTTTTTATCTTGAGACATCAAAATATGTCAAGAAGTACGCATCCTATGAAAAAATATCCGCAATAAAAACTTTTTATTTTCGAGGGGGAAAAGCGACTTTAAACAAACTTACCCTGCCCCCTCCCCCCACCCAGGAGACAGGGGGTGGGGTATCTTTGTAATTTCAAATGGGAACCCCAATTTTTTATCACAGATTCAGATTCTCCTTCATGAAATACGTAAGTTTTATTCGAGATTTTTTTTTTGATTCGCGAAAAGAAAAAAAAAGCTCATCCCCCAATGTCTCCTGGGGATTATGGAGGGGTAAATTTGGTTCAAAGTCGCTTTTCCCCCTCGAAAATAAATTTTTTTTATTACGGATATTTTTTGCATAGGATGTGTATGATTTTAAGATATTTCGATGTCTCAAGTTGAAAAAAACACCCTGATATATATGTATATCAATAATTATTTCTTATGATTGCGGAGATATGGAAGATTCCAAAGGATTTTATAAGATATCCAAAGATTTCAATGCCTTTAAGAAATTTTAAAATAGCTCGAAGTATTTAAATTTTGGTTTGCAATTCAGTATGGCTCGATCCTGCCAACCCCTAAGTGAGATGACCTTAATTATTTCGTCGATGAATCACATGTGTCCATTGTCTCCCTACCGCCCACAAAGGACCTTTGAAAGGACTAGGGATGTGAACTACATTAATTTGCCAATTTTCGTGGACCTTGAAGTTTTCTGAATGAGACAATTCCCTTATTCATTCGAAATTTACTTTGAATTCTTATTAAACTATCCTCAATTATGTTTTATTCTTTTCAATTCTTCAGAATGCCCTTGAATTTTTTAAGCTTATTTCAAACTTACTGAATTCACTGAGTGTTTGCGTATTTTCAAATTGTTTTTAATTCACTTAATTCTTTGCAGCTTGAATTTTTATGAGTTTTATCGAATTCTTATAATTTCTCTTTAATTTTTTGAAAATTCAATCCAAGTTTACTTAAATGAATGGAATTATCTTTTTTTTTAACGCATATATATTTTGTAAAAGATAAAAGCTCTTTCCGTTTAGGGGGGTGTTGAGACGGTCCGTTCTATTTTCATAATTAAAATAAAGTCATAATGCTTTGGGTGCATATTTATATTGATACGTCTCTGACTCATAGGTGGACAAGCAGCTGGAACGAAAGGATAATTCACGAAATCATTCGATTATACGATCGATTGCGCGTGCTATTGGCTAATAAGTAGGGATAGCGTGGGTGCTATGTACTTTATATATCGATCCCGGTATCGGTACCACAGGACTCTTACTAGAACCTCTGCGAGGAAGAAGCTTCTCTTCGTCTCATTTACCTACCCGTCATTGAAGGCACAACAACACTTCAAGGATACTATCCTAATTCTGCTCGAATTAGAATAGCAGAAGTGAGTTTTTGGGGAATTTACAAATAAATAAATTAATAAAGGTTTGTGATTTTTGTAACGATTCTGCCCTCTATTTAACAATGGTGATCAAGTTGTGCATGATTGCATGCTAAAAATAAAACTAAATGTTTGTGGGAAACTTCTTCATTTAAAAAAAGTTAAAAAATGTGCCTCCGCGTAACGAGCTTGCACCTTATTAAATTATAAGGACGTCGTTGTGCGAGTAGATTTAAATAAAGTTGAATTGTGCTTCCTCGTACCGACTTTGCACCTTATTCAATTAAAAAGACCTCGATGTGCGAATAAATCTTAATAAATGATAAATTGTGCTTTTTCGTAACGACCTTGCACCTCGTTTAGTTATGAGGACCTCGTTGTGCGAGCAACCTTGGGCTTCAGAATAGAAAATTTATGGAGGAGAATCGGAAATTCAGTTTAAAAAATTTGAATAAATTCATGTTTGTGATTTCTCTTGACGACCCTACACCTTATTTAATGATAAGGACCTTGCTGTGCGATGAAACCCAAACATAATCATAAATTTATGTGTATTGATCTCAAATAGATTTTATAAGAAAGATCTATTAAAATTCTTGAAACTCATCGCATAAGTACGCAATCATCTCTCCCTTGAGTGAATCCACAATCTGCCTTTTTTTTAAATAATGATTTAATGCTCAGTGTGAAACTTTTTATTGTAAGTATTAATGTCACTCAATTGTAGATTGTTTTACTTTCAAATTTATTTGTAAAATTTTTAGGGCTAGTTTTAGTTTCGCATCAGTATTGACATCAACTTATATCGTTGGTTGCAATTTACTGGACAGGAAAAACTAAACGAAAATTGAACGAATATCTCAATCACAATAAATATCATTGAGGTAAGCTTAAAATGCAACATTAGCATTAATAAAAATTAGTATAATTTTTAGTAAATTAAAGATCTTCGACTAAAATCAGCCAACTGCAGTTAAAACTAAATTGACAATATTTAGAAACACAAAATCGATCCCCTGTTAGGGAGACTGATAATGTTACAAAGTACTACAGAATGCGAAAAAAACAGACATTTTATCAAGTCCGTCTGCACTCGACGCGGAACTGAGCAGGGCTGCGACTTCATTAATAATTAAAGTTACACATTGGCCAGGAACGACCTTTTCAAACGGCGGTCCGCGCCGACCCTTCATATTTTTATTAAGTATCGACGGACGTGGCCCTTCAAACTGCAACAACGGACATGCGTTTCTACTCAATTCAGACGAACCGAAACGGCATAGAATGATGGCATCATCGGACCTAATTTGACAAATTTAATTAACTCACAAAGACAGATTTATGGACGGACGTGTGACACTTTCGGATCTTCAGTCTACGGAAGATAGAGGAGTCTTTAAGTGATATAACGACGCACAGACGTATATCCATTTAAATTAAAAACCAGTCGAAATCGTGTTCAACCGTCCAGGATGTTTAGATTCTGCGAATCAGCTTACTGAACCCAGAATAGAAACAGCCAATAGAAACCAGTGCAGTTGTCAGCCAATTGCAAAGGTGCATGGAAAGGTGCATTGCCATAACATTTTCAAAAATAACACTGCGAAGAAAAAACTACAATGATGTTTCAATATTTTAATTTAATTTTGATCCAACTCCAGGCTACAAGGATTATTATGTTTCATTTGAAACATTTTTCATTGAATTAGTTATACAGATTCTCCATTGAATCTGAATTTGCAACAACTTTCATAGAAAAATGTGTGAAGATTGGGTAATATCTACCTTGCATGCTATTCCTTCATTTCGACTGATGTCATATTCTTAACATCACCTCTTATCATATTTATTTTCATCCTCAAATTATTTCTATCTGTCATATATATCTTATGATGAATCTCAGTATAATCCAGTATTGCATAAATGTCACCATTAGATGTTGATAACACAATATATTCTTGTTTTGGCGTGAAACAAATTTACCATTTCCTAGAAGCTATCGAATTTCTTTATCGGCGGGAAAATAGTATCTGTAAACCTCGAATTGCCGAAAGAACCAGGCTGACTTTTGCTATTGTGATTCCATTCGGAATCTAGTGAATCGTAATTGTCAAAAGCTTCAATAAAACTTTTTGGGAAGATTCGTTGATTTTTGCCCACCGGACAATAGCTTATTTCATTTGTAGTCAAATTAGAAACTGCGCCGCTTATTATATTTATTTTGATTCGCGAATTTTTTTCATTTATCCTATATATTCCATGGAGAGTCCCACTATAATCCAATATTGCAAAAACGTCACCACTGGATGTTGATAATACAATATATTCTTGGTTTGGACCAAGCACATAGTTCGTATGATCTATTCGCATTTCAATTGTTTCATAGGAAGGAAAAGTGTATCTTCGCAATTCAAATCGCTCGTTCTGGTTTGTGCAAGGAATAAACCGAACATAGCCAAGTTGTTCAATTTCAAATCCCAGTACTTGAACAGAAACAAGCCTTTCCGGAGAAGGCCTGGACCTGGCATGAAGAGGAGGGTCCTGAGGAGAAGTCCGGTAAGGTAAATGTTGTCTTTCAGAAGAAGAAGAACCAGGGTTACGTTGGATATTAGGACTCCATTCGGGCTGTAGTGAATCGTTATTTGCTAAAGCTTTAATAAAACTGAAGGGTAAGATTGGGTAAGCTTTGCCTACTGGACAATATCGTATTTCATCTGGGGTCATATTATCAACTTTGCCGCTTATCATGTTTATTTTTATTCTCCTACGATCATATATTCCACGAGCAACCCCGCTATGCTCTAATATTGCAAAAATATCGCCATTGGATACTGATAAAACAATATGTTCTTGGGCTGGCACGCGAGTATAGTTATTTTTTTCTGGTCGCCATCTAATGGGGTTATTAGCAGGAAAAACGTATCTTCGGAATTCGAATCGTAGATTCTGATTTGTGCGGGGAATAAGCCGAATGTATCCAAGTTGTCCAAGTGTATATCCAAGTACTATAGGTGAAGGCGGCCACCCAGGTGGCGATCTGGCTTCAGCATGAGGAGGAGGCTCGTGAGGAGAAGTCCGCTCAGATGAATGTCTTCTGTCAGAAGAAGAAAAACCAGGGTTACGTTTGTTATAAGGATTCCATTCGGACTGTAGTGAATCCTTATTTGCTGAAGTTTTAATAAAATTATTGGGGAAGATTGGGTGACCTTCGCCTACTGGACAATATCGCATTTCGTCTGGAGTCAAATTATCAACTTCGCCGCTTATCATATTTATTTTTAATCTTGTGCGGCCAATAGTTGTCGCATATATTGCACGAAGAACCCCGCTATGCTCCAATATTGCAAAAACGTCACCATTTGATACTGCTAAAACAATATGTTCTTGGGCTGGCACGCAAACATAGTTATTTTTTTCTGTTCGCAGTCTAATTGGATAACGAGCAGGAAAAACGTATCTTCGAAATTCGAATCGTGTATTCTGATTTTTGCGTGGAATAAGCCGAATGTATCCAAGTTGTCCAAGTGCGTATCCAAGTACTTTAGGAGAAGGAGGCCAACCAGGAGGCGGCCTGTCCCTGGCAATATGAGGATGCTCCTCAGGAGCCTGACTTATAGGACGAGAAGAAGAAGGACGATCGCGAACCGGGCGGGGATTGTCAAACCAGTCTCTGCTTGACTGCGAACTTAATTCTGCGAAAAAAATAGAGAATTTATGTATCTGTAAAGAAAATTTGTTCCATAAAAATGCTAGGTTAAGATTGGTTGAGGCTCACTCTGTTTGTCAAAGAACTGTATTAAAAACAAAATCTCAATTGTTAATAACTTTTTCTTTTCTTAAAAATGCAATCATTTTGTGAAAAAAATTACTTATGTTTTTCAACATTTGTCACGCTTGTTGAAAGTTCTATTGTATTGTTTAAAAGTAATCACTTTGTTGTAAGTTTAGTAGTATATTAGGCACAAAGGGGAACAAGAGGGACATTATTATTACACGTATGTTTTCAGCATACACTAAAGGGCTTTCTGAAATTCACCAAGATTGCCAAATGTTTAAAGATTTCACAAAAATTTGAAATATTGTAATAGTTTCAAATTATTATAAAAGCCTTGATGAAGATTTCACAAGTATTTCAAAGAATTCCTAAACTTTTGAAAAGATTTCGACAATTTGACAAAGATTTCAAAGATTTTGCTAAACATTCACAAGATTCCAAAAGATTTTCCAGAAATTTCAACATTTCACATAGATTTGTCATATTTAATTATGTGTTCAATTCTTTAAACTACAAATACCCTGAAAATATATCTATCTTTCTAGATTTGTTTCATATATTCTGTTGCTGTAGTTTACAAAATAAATTATTAATAAGAACAAAGCAAAATACTAATAGTGTGAAGTTAAATCTTCGAAAAAATCGTAATATAGTCGTGTTTGGTATCAAATTAATCAGTAATGGACAAAGAAGTAGAATACCGAGACAGCAGTTATGTCTCGTCTCGTGCCGTCTCTTTTCTCGGGAACTCTCGGTCGGCGGCTACACCACTACGATGTCATAATAAATATATAATATTAGTATATTCACCAATTGAACTAAAAATGACCGCCAGAGTGAAAACGAAAGTATGCACCATCCTGATATTCGCAATGTAGAGGAAAAACTGATTACTGCTTCAGTGAATAAGTGGGTTAACATATGTAACAAAAGCATATTGTATTGCACCATCAGAGTACAAATATATACGTAAGTAGTCGTTATCTCACATATGTGTGAGATGACGACGTTATTACTTTCAAGATTGTCCTTCGGAGATATAATTATTAACTTTTCATCTCAAATGAAAGGCATTGGTTTCAATTGGTCATAAACTATGCATGTAAAAAAAAGTATTAAAAGGGAAAGTTCTTTGAATCATTTGAAACTACAGAGAAAAGTCAATGTGAAATAAAGAGCAAACAATAAGATGATAAAATACGTGTGCTTTATTTTGTACCCTCCAAATCAAATATTCTAACCAAGAAAAGAATAAAATCTTATAATTTTCAACACATAAGATTTAAAAAGATGCGTACCTGAGTTTACTTTCAAAATACAACCACTATAGACTTAATTTTAGTAAAAATCCTGCTCAAACATAAAAAAGTGATTTTTTACATAAAACTGCGCGCAGTGTGCAAACATGTTAAAAAGGAAAATCTTTGGGGAACGATACAGGGCTCGTATCATGTAACTTCTTCGACTTATTTGACAAAAATCGATTTTTAATGGTAAGAGTTGAAATACTTTGAGAAAAATTTGATATTGTTTGATATTGTTTTAAATTCGCCTTTTGTACTGGCAAACTAATTTTTTCCACTAAAAATTCTAATACACGCTCAAAGTGTATTCGAAGAAACTGGAATTTTCTACATTATTTCTAGAATAAGGAGCAAGTGATAATACTTTTATAAATAGTGACGTTCGTAAATTGTGGAAATAATTCCAGAAAATTATATCTTCTAATGATTTACGTAACAAAATATTTTGTTTGAACAAGAATAAATGTTTCCACAATTTTTAATCTAATTAATATTTGAAAGATGTTGTAAACATTAATAGATGATAACGTCCGAGTTTTTGAATTTTTATTCTATATAAATTTATATATGAAAACGATTACTTCGCGCGAATGAGTTTCGAAGAACAAAAAAACATTGGCCTCAGCCCGACTTTGAACCGAAGTAATCGTTTTAATATCGAAATTCATATTAATTAAAAATTTCAAAACTCGGACGTCAACATCTATTAATGGTAATAACACCTTCCAAATATTGGTAAGATTAAACCTACGTTGGTCCAATATAGTACATCTGTCGCAGTGGAGAAATAAGCATAGTACATCCCAGTGGACACAAAAACATTGAAGTACTGAGAACGTTCTAAAGACGTTCCTAGGACGTTTGTGACAGTCCAATTGATGT
>CAKNWT010329347.1:0-16453 GCA_932066315.1 Andricus coriarius | reverse complement strand
GGTGGAAAATTCACCTTTTTGGTTAAAAATTCATCTATTATGTTGAAATTGCAATATTTGTTCAGCATTTCCATATTTTCGTGAAAAATCACCCAATTTTCTGGTTTCCTAGCTCCTATTATAAAGCATCGAAATATAAATACCTCTTGCAATAAAATAAATTATTCTTTGTCCAAACGTTTCTTGTTAGATGTATTCTGGCAATTTTAGTTAATTTTAGTCACTTTTCCACCTTTTCAAATACAATAATCTCTGGAAGCCTTAAGTATATGTAAATTAATCAAAAAATTACTTAGTTGGAAAATTTTCTGCAAGACTTGCATTAAGAGATTTAATTTTAACTAACTTTCTTATTTCTTGTACTTAGTCATCATTAGCGAGGAAGATGTTTGTACCGATAGGAGGGCCATTATCGTCCTCGATTAAGAATGAAAACATACAGAGGAGGGACAATTTGTCGCGCAAGATGCGTCGATACATCGAAAGTCACGATTTCGATCGTTATCAATTTACCAAGCCTGCCCATCACACAAGGGTTTCACGAAGCTGGTTATACGTTTGTTAAGTTGGTACTACCTGTTTCGTGGAATTTCAGCGACTCGCAATTTCGAGCACGCGACGATTATCATTCGCTCGTATAGAGGAAGTGAAACCAGCTGCGGCACGTCATAAATATCTCAACGGGAATTTTGAGCATTTTGACGAGAAGAATTGCGTTAATGCCTCGGAAAAGAAGCAACAAGAGAGTGCGTTCACCTTAGAAATAAAATAAAACGGTGCATCTTTATTTTCCATGTGATTAGAGTCCGATAATATCGAGATCACATTTTGGTAATTTCGTGAGTCGTTTATGAGCTCATGGTTATGAAGCCTTTTATGAGGTTTTTACTGTACTTGAAAGGGATAATTAATGGAAAACAATGGGACTGTTTTTTAATTTAAAAATTTCTCTATATGGGGTAGTTTCTTGAGGGTGGTAATGGGGTTTTGCGTCGGTGGGGCGCGTGCTTCTGATGATTCTTTCGACGACGTGGCGAGCGTCGTTACGTCGGGCATTATAATATAATAAGAATCGGATTAGCATTGAATGAAATGGGCGGATGGCAATAAGGCCAACGAGAAAGAGAAGGCCTTTTACGACGTGCATGGTGGTCCTGCCTTTAAAAAAGGTAATGCTCCATACCTTCGTGCAACTTTCTTGTTTCCACTGTCCAGGGAAAATTTAAAATTATACTCGAATCAATAATCCCGGCATTTCAATCGTGATTTGGGATTGGTCTGGGTGTCTAATATAGTGTCCTTATTTTACTTTTTTTGAAAATGTCCTCCAAATTTTAGCCATATCGGTTAATATTTAAGAGGCATACGACATAAAACGATAATCTTTATAGTCCACCATTTTGTAAATGTTAAAAAATGGTCAGTTTTTTTAATTAGGATATTTTAAGAATTACATAGAGATCATCGTCATATGTGGATGGTTGATTAGAATGACTTTCAATTTTTGGGCATTTGGACCAGAATCGATGGTTTGGACAACAAATTTCAAAGAAGAGTAAAATAAGGATCACCCTAGACCGGGAAATCTGGAAAACCGGGAAATGATCGGATATATTTTGAGAAGGGAAAAATGGTTAGGTGACAATAAATTTATTTTCTTACTCATTTTCAATTCCTTAATTTGATAATTTTTATGTTGATGTCTCTAAATTTGTAATTGTTTAATTCGGGACGTTAATAATTTTTAAATGTACAAACTTGAATGCTTGTTTCAAGTTTGTCAGCCACTCACGTTTTTACTTGTGGAAGAATTTTTAATTGAATACTTGTAGATTAAAATATAGGCAATTGTATTGTTTAGTAATTGAGGTCTCAAAAGTTAAAAAATTTTAATTCATGAAGTTCAACATTGAATAATTTTAGTTCGATACCTTTTGAATTATATTATTATAAATTAAAGTATTTCAAAATCAACCATTGTTATTTGAACCCTAATAGTTGAGCAATTTGAAATTTTTGATTGAAATGAAAATTTTATAACATTTTTGTTATCATAATTTTAGAAAGTGCAACATCGTTTGAACCGGAAAGACTGGGAATTTAAATATTTTTTCACAATCTCGATTAATAATGCTTCATAGTTAACTAGTATTTTGAATTGAATATGCTAAAAATTTCCTAATTTTAGTTTATAAATTAGATAGTTGAAAACTAGTAGAGTGTGGAATTCAACAATGAATCCTTCGAAATTCTAAATTTTGATTTAGAATTCGATGGAAAATACGAGAAAATTCCAAATTCTTTTGTTTAAGTTGAAGTCGTTCAAACTTGTGCAATTTTAAATTAAAAGCGTTTTAAGTTGTACAATTTTCAATCGATGCAGTAAAAACTCTTCAGTTAAACATTCAAAATAGTCAAAAATTTATATTTTTTAATTAAAAGCTTTAATACCAAATTTCTTAATCTTTAACTTGATTTATAAAATTGACAAAAATTGGCTCACTGATTATTGACACTTTTAGAAGAGAAACCTAAGCTTAAATAATAAAAACATATTAATTTAGAAAAGTAAAAAAATTACAATTTATTCAAATGTTCTTTACAATAATTGTACGTGTTACTTTTAGATAAAATAATTTCCATAAAAACGTAACGAATTGTAAAGAACTTTTTAAAAAATAGAATGTGCTTTTTCATTTCGCTAGGTTTATACAAATTCAAACTCAAAGTATTAATAGTTGAACAATTTTCATTATTTTATTTCCAAATTGTTAAATTTTTTCTTCGAAGTGTTATCTTGTTCACTTTTGAATGTATACTTAGAAATTTTAAAGGCTTAAAATTGAGAATTGTTATACAATAGGTTTGTTAATTTCTATATGAATTAAAAAATTTAAATGACTAGGAAAAATTTTTGAAAACCGGGAATCATTTTCTAAAACTTGAGTGGACACCCTGTTGGTAGATTATGGCTCGAATTTTTTATTTATAATGTTGCAATAGATGCTTTATTTTGTTATTAATTTAATTTTTTTTAATGTAGTGAGTTGATTGTCAACCTTACGACATCTCTGGGAGCAAGGCAAAGCTGAAAAGTCAGGTATCACAGCAAAACTCACTACGGCTTCATTGCGTCAATGTTTCAAACCCTTTCTTGTAATTAAATTATATGCTTCCGACGATCGAATGTTATACAATTATACATTCAAACGTAGCATGAGAGCGTGAAAAACTGCAGTTGCGTAGTTTCAAAATTTCAATTGTTCGGTTAGATTAGAATTACAAATGCTGGACAGAATATCAATGCAAAGCTAAATCAAAGACCTATTTGAAAGTCAACACTTTTTACTTACAAACTTTCAATCAGTAAATTGTCCCTGGCCAAGTTATAATTTTGAATAATGATTATTAATGCGTGAGTGATACCGAGTAGAATATTAGTGTAAGTAACCGTAAAATGGGCAATAATTCATGCAAAGGGCCGACATTAATCAAACTGATACCTGCAAGCGTCTAACCTCTTTTTCTTTCCGACAAGCTTTTTCACCTTTTAATTAGAGTCACGAGCCCCTTAACATTATGAGGGAGTTCTGCACGAGACGTGTCCACCTCTCGATAAAACTACTGTAGTCGCGTTCGACCATGCTGTTTAATCTTTCAGCGGCATCATTCTTTTTAATCTGGGGTTGAGGTGAAAGAAGGTGGATTTATTAATTTCACCGGTCTCAGGTGTCTACTTTTAATTTGCAAACGTTTATTTATGATTCTTCTGGCGCTGACCCGGCCTAGACCAGACCGTGTGGTTTCCAGTCTTGACGCTGACCAGCTGGTCTGGCCTGGGCTTGGCTAAAAGTCAAATGTTTTTTTGGCGAGCCCCAGGCCAGACCGCATGGGTCAGCCACTTAATCTGGCTAATCAGCCAGTTAATGGCTGATTAGCCACTAGTTGGAGGCTGGACAGCCGCTGGCTGGACACCCTTTATTTTTTTAATAACTTGGAAAAAAACATTTTTCACTATGAGTGCTGATCAGCGCCACTCCTGGGCCAGAAAACAAATTCCAGACTAGACGGTGTAGATGAAGTTAGACCTGGGCCAGATCAGATCTTCCAGACTAGGCAGTCTAGATAAAACCAGACCTGGACCAGACCTGTTGATAAACAGAAGTTTAAAATCATAATTTCATGAGTAAAGTGTGAAGGGCAGAATGTGACGCATGGAAAATATAATTAAGAATAACAATTTTTTTAAATTCTTGAAAAATGAATAGTCATAATTCATTTTATTGGCTGAAGATTGAATAATTTTGTTGAAAATTCGTTTCTTTTGTTAAAAAATTATTTTTTTTACTGAAAATTAAACCATTCCGTTTATGGTTGAAAATCTATTTTTTTTGTAACTTAGTCTTTTTTGGAAGGAAATAAATCATCTTGATTGAAAATTCGACTGCTTGATAAAAGTTGAACTACTTTCTTAAAAATTAATTTCATTAGTGGAAGATCCATATCTTTGGTTGAAAATTGAACTATTTGTTTGAAAATTAGTTTTTTTGTTGAAAAATAATTTGTTTGGTTTAAACATTTAACTGTTTTGTAGAAAATTCGTCTTCTTAGCTTAAAAAATCAACATTTTTGTTGAAAATTCAACAATTTCGTTGAAATTGTTTTTCTCTCTTGAATGAAAAACCTTTCTTGGTGGAAAAACATCTCTTTTGTTTTATTTAAAATTCGTTTTTTTTTTGTTTAGATATTCTTTTATTTTGGTAAAAAATTCCACTATTTCGTTGAAAATTAACTTTTTGGTTGAAAATTCATATTTTCGTGTAGAAAATTCTACTATTTTGTTGAGAATTTATCTTTTTTTTATAGAAAATTTAGCTACTTGGTTCAAAGTTGAACTTCTGTGTTAAAAATTCTTCTTTTTTCGTTGTTGAAGATTCATCCCTTTAGTTAAAAATTTTGCGTTGTTAAAAAGTCATATTTTTGTCGAAAATTTAACTTTTTTGTTAAAAGTTCGTCCCTCTGGATTGAAAACTCATATGATTTGGTGGAAAAGTTCTTTGTTGAAAATTCATCTTTCTTGGTTGAAAATTCAGCGGTTTCCTAAAAAATTCGTCTTTTTGGCTGGAAAATTCAACTATTTGGTTGTAAATGCAACTGTTTGGTATAAAATTAATTTGTTTGTTTTATTGAGAATTCAACTTTCTTGGTTAAAAATTCATATTTTCGGTAATAACTAGCTAATAATAGCTAATAGCTTGTAATTACTATCAGCCTAATACATATTTCTATCCTATTTAAAATTAAATACTAGTTAAAATTATAAAAATTATAAAAATAGACCAAAGGCTCTTCTTTTTAAATTTTATTTATTAAAATATTATGTTTGTGTCTTTTGTGTTTCATTTTAAGCATTTACCAAATGAGCCTGAAAAAAATTTTGATCCCGCGGAAGATGTAAACGTAGTTGTCATTTTCAATGTACTGGTTATGTAGATAGCAACTGCTTTTCCCACCGCAACGAATTGATCCACTTTTGGTTAAGAAGACGACTCCTTAAGATTTAGTTTGATATTGATAAAATGAATTGCTCTGAATCTTTAATATTGATCTATCTGCTATCAGAAAGAGGATTTTGTAGATGACACAGTTCGATTGAATTGAAATGAAGAGAAAACAGACTTTCATGAAAACTCCTTATTTCCGAACAAAAATCGCATTTCCTTTTTGAGCAAAACCGCACCAGAAAGTGTGCACTCTACATGTGTACACAGTGCATATACAGCAAAACACATGCTCGAGGATTATATACACGTGACACGCATAATGCACTGGCAGGCTCAGAGTCGCTCGGTTGGTGACCGATGCGGGTATTTCCAGTCGTAACAATAGTTGAGCCATGGACCACCCGTGGTTCGCCATTAAAGGAGCACTCACATGGCTAAAGCTAAAAAGGACTCTAGGATCAATGCTATGCCAAGGTTGCGTCTTTCAAAAATCAGAGCCTCGCCCAACCATGTCTGAAACATTGGGAATGTAATGAAGGGTCGAAAAAATAAAAGAAAAGAAGAGGAAAAAAGGAAAGTAAGCAAGGAGGAAAGACATTTTATCGTTGAGGAAGAAAGACGGATGGTGAGGGTGGGTAAAAAATGGGGAACATTGGAGAACCGACAAGAATTAAGAGTTAAGTCGACGACAAGCCAACCTGAAATACGAAACTCGCTGGCGCCAACAACGGCAGCTTCTAAGCCGTCCTAATAATATCCCATTGTGCTACCATTAGCCACCTAATGCCGCGTTGCTTTACGCTTGCCATAATGCATTCACCGGCTCGTTTTACGATGAGCTGCATGAACTGATATCAAAAATCGTACTACTTCTCGGTCACGTGCCGTCGGCAAACTTGTTGAACTCCATTCAACTTGATCGTTGGATTTTCATGTGCAAAAAATGACAAAACTTTAGGAAAAGTGGATTTGTCTGTAGGGAGTTTAGTGATAAGTTATCATAATCTCATTCAGTTGAAAATTGGGAAGCTTATTATCGGGGATATGAAGGAAAGGGTTGTTTTTTGATTTTATCAAAGCAAAGCTGCGAATTATTTTTCAGGAATGATAAGAAAATGATTAGCAGTTAAAAAGAGCTAAACCTAGGGCTAAAGAAGTCATAAACTGTTCAGATTTCACGGTAAAAGAATGTGAGGAGGCTACAAAAAATGCTGAATTTCTCATAAAGCATTGAAAAACACGCTGAACAAATGCACACTCAAATAAACACTCACAGACATTAATACAGAAATTATGCAAAGAAAAAAGCAGATTTTTAATGATTTGCGCAAACAGATATACCAATGAAAATCTGACAGGATTGAATCAACTGTGTCGCGAAGAAGAAAAAAGATCTCAAACTTCATTGAGATCCCTGAATCTACAAACTTAGTTTTTAACTTAATTATTTAAAATGCATGTCAACGTGTCCAAGTGACAAGATTCTATCTCGGAATATGCACGTTGAAAGGTTCTAATTCGGGACGTATGTAACCTCAAGCTTCAAAAGTTCGCCACCTGAGATAGAACCTTTCAATTTACATGTTCCGAGATAGAACCTTATCATTTTGGAAACGACGATGTAGAAAAAAATCACTCCATTCCGATCGTTGCTAATCTTAATTATTTAATTTATTTTTAATAATCCAGCTTATTATTAAATTTATACTTCTATAAATTAGAACACTCAAAAGTAGTACCAAAAACAGTTTTGGCGCGAAATTCAAATTTTTATATCTTCAAACAATCACACAATGTTGGCTACCTTTTTTTTAAAACAGATTGTATATATTTTGCTAATTCAGCACTGTAAATAGCACTGAAGGCTTCTTGTAAATCAGATCATAATTTTATTACCAGATCATATTAGAATTTGCCTCAGTTTTAATAACTCCTGATTAAATGAAATTCTCAGATTAATTATTTTAACTTCCACCGCTGGCAGCGACAGCCTTCACTTGTCAAAACTAACGAGAGCCTTGCAGAAAGGATTTTTATTAATGATGCCCTAAATATTCCCTCCGAACTTCTTTTATTTTTAACACACCTTGTCCCAAACGAACATTCTTGAAATTCCTAACATTTTATTCTATTTTCTACATCCCCGAATGATCATGACATTCAGAAATTGTCCAAGAGTTTATTTTTACCAGATATTCAAATATTTTTAAATAAAAAAATGGTAGCTTTAGTAGCATTTATTTTCGTTCTTTTTTTAAATCACATGTGTTTGAATTTGAAGAGGCTGGAAGTTTGTGATATTGAAGGGAGAAAAATCCGTTAGCATAAAACTTTCTCTTTCTCTTGGAAGAGAGAAAAGCTCTTGTGGCGAAGCAACGGAAATCAATGCTAGTTTCCTTTTCCAGGGAAATCCGTACGGACTGAAGGACGCGACGGGGATGGGGATGACGGCGGATATGGGAGCCGCATGGGGCACTGCTGCTCTTCAACCTGCTGCCCCCGGATATACCTACTACGATCCAACACTCGCTGCCTATGGGTACGTTAATTAATGATCTTTCAGTTTCAACAAATTTATTAATGCTAACAAAAAAGTTTCACACTTTTTTCTACTCGCTAAAAAATGCAGTTACATGAATTATTAATACACTTTTTCTGCTTCATCTTGGCCACCAATACTCAAAAAAACATATCCACAAGAAATTCGTAATCTCTGAGTTGTAATCAATAATATAAGATAGTCGAAAAAAGAGAGTATCAGGATGACCTTTTTTGTTCTCTAAATTTGAAATGATTAAGCAAACAAAGTATCTCTAGGGTTATCACGTCGGCAACATTTCACTGTTTTTTTATTATGAATGTCGCCAGAAAAATGTGAAAAGGAAAGAGAAGCCTTATATAGAGTAGAAATATATGAGAGATCTGTCAACACTAGGACCCTTCTTTTCCACTCTCTTCTTCCGGAAAAGGGGATTAAAGAAGAAGAAGAGGGGCACGTCGGATGCTTTCACAACTTAGCCGCGTTCGGTTTCAATTTGAGTAAACACCAATTTATCACCTCGTAATTTAGAAAGACTCTAATTCACACCCTTAAATCTATCAGGTTTCAAGACAAATCTTCACATGGTAAAAGTTGCCCAACATAATATTACAAATCGCATATAAGACTAGTAGTAGAAGAGTTAAAATCATGCTCGAGAGATTGGATCTTCAAAAGTGGTTTTCAGATTCTACAGTATAGTCGATTGTCGTGCTTTGTTGGTACGACACAAAATTCTTGATTTCCTGAAAGCCGTAGATCAAAGGATGAAATCCTTCATTGGATCGCAGGGATGAACATGTCGAACGTGTTACAGACGAACGGTTACAAAATGGCTGTATTCAGTTAAGAGAGCACGAGAGAGAGAAATGGAGTGAGGGAGTATGAAAGATAGAGAAAGAGAGAAAGAGAGAGAGAGAGAGAGAGACCTGAGTGGGCGTACATAATGGAGGCTTCTAGCTTGGGTAGGCACTTGCAAGTGCAGGAGAATATAGGAGTGTGGTGGCGATGGTGATAGTGGCAATGGTAGTAGTAGGTCTCTTCGTAGGAGAGCTAGTGAGTGAGTTTATTGATTGGCTTCCTCCGGGGTTCTCTCCTCGCACTCTCCTGTTCGCCAGGCCACCACTCTCAACACTCTGCTCTCTCGTATAACCCTCTCTTTCTCCATCTCTCTCTTTCCCTCTCTTCCCATGTCTCCTTTTCACTCTCGCACTTTCTCTCTCTCTCTTTTTCTAGCTAGCAGCAACCCCTGCCAATGAGTCGACTCCCACAGGTGCTTTACTTGCTTAGCAACCCTCGTGTACATATACACACACCCACACAGTCCCTCATATTTATCGACACGAAAGGGGCCAGTCTTCATGTATGTAAATGGATTTTTGAAGAAATTTCGATCCCTACCTTGAATCTGAGACTGTCCTCTACATCTAGATAGCAAGAAAGCAGCCAGAAATGTGCCAGCAGTGTTTGATTAGCTCGCAGTTTTTCGCTTCTAATACCTTGATTGCATTTATTTCTAATTCTTGCTCTGGAAATGATTTGCTGAAAGGTTATGAGGATATGAGTGGAGAAACTCACACTAAAGGGGTAGGAGCCGAGAGGGTTCTGTGTCCCTCTGGGTCTGGGGTAGGCATTGTTTATCGTGGAATACTCACCCTTTTGGCCCTCACCTCTTCAGTCTGGCAACCTGCAAAGCCTCTCCATGAGCCTCTATTAATTTATTTGCTTAATACTACGAGGTCGCTTTCTCCCTCTTTCCCTCATTCGTCCTTTGTGCATGACGACCTCTCCTTTGTAGACGCGTGTATGCATCCCCTGCGCCTACCCCCTCGATCCGCCATTGTTTTCTGTCGAGAATAAAGTTTACTGGGACTCGTGGGTGGACGTGGGTGTATACGAGGCTTAGATCCGCCAGCATTTTTTCCAACTGGTGAAGGAATGCGAGCTTGTCGTCACCGCTGTTATTTTCCCCAGATAACATCGGAACCTCGTTTTGTCCTGCTCAAGAGATGGGCGCAAAAATCCGAGTTCTTGGGTCGGAGACTTGTTTATAGCTCATCTTAGATTAAATTTAGGATCCCTGGAGATAACTCTGAATAATACTCCAAATAAGATAAATTTAGAAGTGGAGAGATTTTTTATATATCTGTGGAGCATTATCCTCCAATTTAGTTATTTATAGTGATTGAGAGCGGGAAGGTTCTCGGGGTTATAGAAAGCATTTTTTCACGTGCCTCTTTGGTCGAAAATTTTTCTTTTAGGGCCTCGTAAATGTCCAGGAGGGTTGGCGCTATTTTCCAGGCTGTCTCTGCAACAGTCGGGCTATTCAATAAAGACGCCATCTCTCATGGAAACCCCTTCGTTTGCACACGCGCGTCCAAGTCTCTCTTACTTTCACACTCTTATTTCTATTCGATCGTGACGGCACCCCTGCTTTCCTTTTCACTTTTCTCTCACCCTCAGCCACCATCTCTTATCCTCGTATGGGAACGTACGACCACTGAATTCATAAAAGGACTGTCGACCCTAGCCAAAACAAGTTTCAAGCCAAACCCCGATTTCTACAATTATTATTCTTTGTGCAAATCATGCGATGTTTGGAATTAAAATAATTGTTTCTGGAACAAGCCTTTATTTTCATGGCAACATTAAGAAGAAGCCAAGGTCGCATTCCTCCACATCTCTAATAGGCCTCCGAAGCCTGATAGGGAAAGCTGATTTTCTCGTTCAAAGAGGGTGTAATTACCTGCACTTTTTTTCACCATGTCAACAAGTGGCTCGTGGTACTAACTCAATTTTGACCCAATAAGGGGTGTGCAGCCTTTTCAAACCTAGTCTCGAGACTATTATACTTATGGTGTGTTCCTCAAGGTGTCTAACCGGTTAAAGAAAATTTTCTTGTCTCTCAGAAAATGAGGACGCAAGTGTCACCGTTTTGTGAAAGGATATATCGATACGATCTAGTTAGGATTTAATTTGGCGTATCAGGCGAGGGAAACTAATTTAGCTTCTAGTTGGAATGAGGGAAATCATCTCCCAGTAGGTGGGTGTTGTATTAATGCGCATGTCGGTAGGACTTGTCTGTCGAAATGAAGGTTCTCCATTGCCTACACATTGCAGATGCTCGCGTAAGCAAATGGCTGTCGTAGGTTGGATGTTGGAAGGTACAGAATTACAGAGTAGAGTATTAGATTGGCTTGTACGATAGAGGATAGAAACCTGGGATACCTGGAATACCTCCGTTTGCACTTCCGGGCGGTCTAGTAACGTACGTATACGGCAACGTAATTACGCGCGTTCTGCCAATATTGGTTAACCTTTCGAGGTTGACGCCACCATATGCAAAGCCCCTAATGAGTCGCTCAAGTACCCACGCTCTAGTAGTACCCTCCATCCAGCTACTCCATATCGCCATATTACTCCTATCTACCAGTTTTACTGTCGACACTCAAATACTCTAGATTTTTAATTCTAGTCTAGCAAATATTAACAGTAAAAACTGATACTGAATAGGAATAGTCATATTTGGCTTCCGATCACTGTTCCAAATGGGACCTTCTAGAGAAGAAATAATCGCAGCTTCATTACAGTTTTTTGCTTCAGCAAATAATCCCTCGTGGTGAAACACAATGGCGGCAATCGATTCACCGTTCCGAGGCCTCGGGCTCCTTTCGCTTTTTTTCTTCACCCTCTTTCCCTTCTCTCAGCCACTTTCGTGCAACAGCCACGCGGTTTTATTGGAAAAGGAGCGACGGGATCCACCGAGGCCGCCTTTCCCTTGTCTGAAGGGAGTTTAATAGAGGGTGAAACCATTTCCACCCCCGTCCGCATCACTACTACCTTAACCACCACCTTACTTCATTCTTCGTTTCTTTCCAAGTCTACCACAACCTACCACTTTCTTTCCTTGCTCCCTTATCAGCAATCTTGACTACTGGAATCGGTCCCTTAGAGTGAAAACAAAATTTTAACAGTTCGGATTTGGAAGATTAGACCAAGGTCCGATTCTTATCTTGTCGAACATCTCGCAAAGATGGAAATGTTTAATTGAACGAATTTTGGATAAAAATGTCACGTTTTTTCTCGAATTTAGAGAATCCAATTTAGCTAAAAAGTTCTTCATCCATTCCTCCTATTCTAAATTAGTTTGAAACCCTAATCGGGCAATTTGTATGGAAAAATAGACGACTCATGGACTATTATCGTTCAGGAAAAGTACTGTTATGGGTATAGGAAATGTACGATAGATTGTCGAGTAGTATATTATGGAACATACAGTGCACTCTCTATGGGGAAAAGAGTGAGGGAAAGGGAGGAGGGGAATCGATCGGATCGCCATTACGGCGAGTGAGTGCGGGAACTCGATGGAATCACGCCGCCGTTGGGGGTTTATTCTCCGTATATATTTGCCGGCGTATCACCCTCGCCCCTGTAGAATGTCGTCCTAGCTGGAGGTGGAAAAACAAAGGGAGAGAGTGAGATTGAAGAGTGAACTGGGAAAGAGAGAAGGCGACCGAGTTTAGGCAATAGGGGCGTGCAACTTGCCTTTAACGCAACTCACGCATCGACGAGTTCTATCCAGATTTTCCCAAAGCCCTGGGGGATCCAAGTATCCTTCAGCCAGATTTAGAAGTCCCTGAAAAATGTATCATTTTTGGAAAGAGATGGGAGAAGTCTATTCTATTGATTAATTAATTTACAGTTCCATTGGTTTATTAGAGTATGATTTTATTAATATACAGGTATGATTTTTGCTTCAGATATGGTGCGAGCTACGATATGGCAGCGCGAAGAAAAAACGCGACAAGGGAGTCAACCGCGACCTTGAAAGCGTGGCTAAATGAGCACAAGAAAAATCCCTACCCTACCAAGGGTGAAAAGATTATGTTAGCAATCATTACGAAAATGACCTTGACGCAAGTTTCGACCTGGTTTGCCAATGCGAGGAGACGTTTGAAGAAAGAGAACAAGATGACTTGGGAACCAAAAAACAAAACTGATGATGACGATGATGCCGTTTTATCCGATTCGGAGGATGTTAAGGAAATGAAGGAAGAAATGGGAGACAGCAGGAGCGATAGGGTGGGCGATGACGCCAGAAGAGGTTTGGATGACAGTGGTAAGTTGATTGTTATAATAAATTCTTCTGTAACCTTAATCATATCTTTGATCTCTTTGAAACTGACAGATTTTCGGATGTTTACTAGCAGATGAGCTCTTTTGTCACTTTAATTTCGAGTCAAATCCAATTGAGCCATAATAAGATCCCATTAAGTGATAAATCAATCGGAAAACAGGCACTGCTAATTTCGAAATAAACTGTACATTGTAATAGTCACTTAAATTGCGAAGAGTGTTTTAAATTATCCATTGAGAAGGTTTAATTACGGATAGTGAGTATTGTTCGATAAAGATTATCTTAAAGGAATAATTACAACGTTTTATCATTTAATAAGTTGTCAGCATTAGGGAATAGTCTCGAAGTTATGCTATTGTAGAAGTCCTGAATTCTAATTTATTCCCGACATCCTACAAGAGAACACTTGTAGTCGTTGTGGTCGATCGCTAGTGCGGAAATTGCGAATATGTGAGATTTCGAATGAATATCCGTAGAGCGTCTATATCGCGGGGGCGGACATAATGGTTCACATGTGGGTAAACACAGTGACGGGTTGCGGGTTGCCGCGCGAAGAGATTAATGGCCTTCGGTTTGGTCCTGGTGGACGACGACGACGACGACGACGTAGTTGATGGTATTCGTGGATACAGCATGGTTCCAGAATGGTAGTATAGGTCGGAATGGCAGAGGGTGCGGCCGGGTTTGAGTAGCTATCCGTAGGACCAATATACTCTCCATCCGCGGGTCTATATACTCGCTGATGCAGTATACATGTATGTACGAGAACACCGTGGTAGATGTATATAGATACTGGCACTGGTTCGAGGCACGGTGATGTATCGGCGCCCGCAGCGAGACGAATGGTACGGACCCTTCTATGGCCACCATTACCCCACCACACATCGGCCAATATTGGTCCGCTTCGCTTCGCTTCTGGCACCTGGTTTTCATGCAAATCCACACACGGCGTAAACGCACAATATTGATGTCCTGTAAAAGTTCAGGTCCTGTGAAGAGTCATAAGTACTCTAGACATTTGGGGGAAACTTTGTGATTTTTAAAGAAGCACATTTGGAAATAAAAAAGTATTTTTATGGAAGCTGTGGAATATGATGCGAGATCCCGGATAGAGATATGAGTATGAATTTTTGTTAGGTGTGATCCTATTGTGTTCCCTAATCTGATATCGGATCTGTTAGGGCCTGACAAATTAGGTTTGTAAACTCGTGTAAGCGTAGGCGTAGAAAGGTATTGACTAGCAGAAGCAGATCATGCGATTAGCGGCTGATAAAAGAGGGTCAAAAGTTAAAGAGCCACTTGTGGACTTGGCAGTAGTATCAGTTTAGTTGGTCCATAAGGTTCCCTTTATAAGGGGCATTGCGCGCGCCCTTAACCTAAACTTTTACCACTTCTGTCTTCCTTTCTCTCTTCCTTTCTGCGTCTGTCTGTCTCTCATTCTGTGTACAGCCGGCAGCCCCTTCTAGCTTGGGAATTATCGCTTGACGACCCATCAAGTAAACCCTCTGCCGACTCATTCGAACCTCTTAATGAAATTCTCACCCCTGACTGACTGGCTGGCAGACGGCCCGAGCGGTCTAGAGTGCCCCGAGAGAGAAGGAATCTGGAGGGATGAAGAAAGAAGGACCTGGTGGTGTAAGAGAGAAAGATATATCCACTCGAGGGTAGCTGAAATCTCTCGCGCCCCAAAGTGGTTGCAGACTTCGCCCCTTTTTTCACAGCATCCCTTACGGCTTAACTATATAAGGGTGTAAAGGGAGACACTCTCTACATCTTTCTCTCTCTATCTGTGGAACCCCACAATAACACGCATCCGAAGTCTCACTTTCACACCAGAGAATATAGTCCATTAACGTCAATATTGCCCCCGAGTGGAAACCACTCTCTTTATACTCTTATCATAATTAATGATTAGTTAGAAAAAGTTTTTCATACTACAGGCAATCTCTATACTTTCAAGTGACGAGCAAATAGTTCACTAGAGACTTAATCCAAAGTTCTGCCGTTGGATCTTTATCGGTATTCTTTAATGATATGATGGAATCTAAATCCTTCTATTTTAACATAGAGATCATGTGACAAGCTTTCATCGGCTAATGGATTGTCAGTTAAGATAGATACTTCAACTTGTCAAAAATTCATCAGCTTACTTTTATAACTTAATATGACGCTTATATTTACTTGACTTATTATACTTTTTCACAGAATCAATGAGGCACGTTAAGCCAGAGCACTTCAAAGCAGAGCACTTGAAGGACGAGAAGGATCTTGATGATGATGATGATCTAGACCTTGAAGATGATCCTCGCAGAGGAGAGCATCCTTTTCATCATGCGATGCATCACCACCATCACCAGGGTTACGGTAGCGACGATCACTTCAAAGAAGATGGGATTAAGACTGAATGTGGCGCCGGTGGCGTCCCCATTCCAGCCACCAAGCCAAAGATTTGGTCTTTAGCTGACACAGCGGCTTGTAAAACACCTCCTCCGCCTTCTCACCCTCATCATCAGCAATATCACTTACACCATCAGCAGCAGCACTACAGTCAACAACAGCATCATTTAACCAACCAATCTCACCACCATTCCCAGCAACCCTGGCTTGGTTCAGGTGGTGTGGGAGGTACTCCTGGTGGTGGAAGTCTCTCTTCTTTTGCACTACCTTCATCAGCATCCATGAGTCCATCCTCCGCAGCGACGGCACCTTACTCCAGCGCATCTGCAAGATACGGCGGATTTTTGTCGTCTTCCTCTGGAGGACAGCTTCACTACAATCCTAACTCTTCCTCGGGTTCAACATCCAGTGCCTCCTCATCAGCGGCGGCGGGGTTTCCCGAAGTTGGTACGGATACGCCACCCCAAACACCTCCCAACATGAAGGTGGCTACTCCGAACGGAGTGATCCAGGGCCCTCCAACCGGGTACTGCCCTGGTGGCACCAACAACAACACCAGTAATGGTAATCTTAATCATTATGGATCCAACCACAATGGAGGATACCTATCCACCAGTTCGGGTTCTGCCAGTAGCGCTTCGTCTTTCAGTTCTCGACTTCAGAACTCCCCGCACAAGGAATTCTCACCTTCATCGCAGAATTCGATACTTCATCAGCATCAAACGACAGCTAGCCTCCCACCTACGGAAGCCACCACGGCGTTCAAGCCTTTTTATAAAGGGTAAGTGATTCAGTTGGGAGACCTTTTTTTTATTCAGTCAATTTTGGAAGTGTATTAATAATTCTATGTGGATCTGTTTCAGGTCACAAACCATG
>CAKNWT010329342.1:0-10916 GCA_932066315.1 Andricus coriarius | reverse complement strand
TCATGTATTTTGTTGAAAAATCGTCTTTTTTGGCAGAAAATTAATCTTTTTGTATAAAAATTAATTTTCGTGTTTAGGAATTCATATTTTTGGTTAAAAATTCAAGTATTTCAGTTAAAAATTTTGAAAATACAACTACTTGGTTGAAAGATAAACTCTTTTGTTCAAAATTCATCCATTTGACTTCAAATTTATCTACTCCAGTTGATGAATCATCTGTTCCAGTAAAAGACTCATCATTTTATTAAAAAATTCATCGCCTTGGCTGTAAAGTTCTTTGTCTTTTTTTGTAGAACATTTTTTTGTTGAAAACTAATTTTTTCAACTAAAAATTAAACTATTTGGTTGATAGTTTGTCTTTTTTAGTTGAAAATTCATCTCTTTTCTTGAAAACCCGTATCTTTTGGTAGAAAATTATTCTTTATGTTTGAAAATTAACCTTCTGGTTTGAAACTTTTTTTGTTGTTGAAAATTTAAATATTCCAGTTAAGTATTCATCATTTTAGTTGAACTTTCATCTTTTAGATTGAAGATAAAAAGTACTTGGTTCAAAGTTATTCTTTTGCTAAAAATGCATCCTTTTGGATCAGAATTCATCTATTTAAGTCAACGTTTCATCATTTTGATCAGAAGATGTTATTATTTGTTGGTATACTGCCTAAAATTTATGCACATATACAGGGTGTCCAAAAAGTAACGAAACACTTAAACAATTTTCCAGGTAAAATATTTTTCAAAAAGATCAAGGTCATTCTTGAAGTAACCTTTTACAAGGAATCCAGTGGTGACCTTGAATTCAACCTTGGGCCTGACCTTCGAAGTTATTTGAAGGTCAACTTTGTTTTTTTTTAAATGGGAACCCCTATTTTTGACAACGGAAATCGAACGAGCGGGAAACTTTACGTCCAAACATGTACTCAGGTCGTGTATCAAGGGTGACCTTGAACTTCATCTGAAGGTTATTAGGCTTGACCTAGGTATGGGGCGGGTCCAATCTGTACTGGATTCCCAATTGAAAAAACAAAGTTGAGCTGGAAATAACCTTGAAGGTCAAGGTAAAATTCAAGGTTACTCCTTGTTAAAAGTTACTTCAAGAATGACCATGAAGGTTTTCGTAAACACCTGAGCCGCAGCAGTACAGATTGAACCCGCCCCATACCTGGGTCAAGCCTAATAACGTTGAGCTGAAGTTCAAGGTTACCCTTGACGTACGACCTGAGTACATGTTTGGACGTAAAATTTCCCGCTCTTTCGATTGGTGTTGTCACAAATTGGGTTTCCCATTTAAAAAACCAAAGTTGACCCTGAAATAACCTTGAAGGTCAAATTCAAGGTCAAATTCAAGGTCACCACTGGATTCTTTGTTAAAAGTTGCTTCAAGAATGAAATGTAAGATTCTTTTTTTTCTACCAAAACAGATGCAGTAGATGTTAAAAAGGATAAAAATAAAATGACTTGCGTACTGTGTTGGCATTGTCAGGATGTTAAAATAAAAATGTTGGTGGGCCATCACATCATCCTTTTAGCCTAACAAAAGCAAGTGACAATTCTCACATATAGAACATTAATATCGTATAGACAAGGTGGTTACATGATAATTTGATTCTCTACTCAATTGGTCTGCTGTGTGCGCATTATAATTTCGTTTAATAAGTTTTGGACCCGTATACCAACAAATAATAACATCTTCTAATTAATTTTATCACCGGGTCTACATCAAATAACATAATCTTATTCATCATTTTAGTTTAAAATTTGTGTTTTCTTTCGGAAAAATTAATTTAATAACTGAAAATTTAATTATTCCATTTTTGGTTGAAAACTGGTATTTTTTAGTTCAAAATCCAACAATTTGGTGGATCATGTATTTGGTTGAAAAATCGTCTTTTTTGATAGAAATGTAATCTTTTTTGTTCCAAATTCAGCTTTTTGGTTAAAAATGCACCTATCTTGTTTAAAATGGAATATTTTTACTATGAATTTCAGGAATTTGAAACGGTTCTAATTGAACTTAATACGCAGGACCCACATTAATTTGACCTAGATATGCACTGAATTTTAAGTATAAGAAGATAAAATGGAAATTTCTTTGAATTATTATTTAAATTCATAGATTAATGTATTTTAATAAAATTCTTTTCATTGTAAAAAAAGTTTTTTAATATTTACTTGGAACTATCGTTTAAAATAATGACCAGAAATACATTTACCAATTCAACTTGTAGTAGCATTACCAATTCCTTTAGTAGGGATAGTTACTAATTCATTTAGTCAGTTATTCTTACTCCTTGAAATAGTAGATTTTTACTAATTACTAGTAAACGAATCAGCACTATGTGAATTAGTAGAAAACTACTCACAATTAGTAGTTTTATACTTCAGATTTGGAGGGTAGATCAACTCAAGCTTGATTCTTTATATGTTGTTAGTCGTTCTAATTCATGTTTTTTAAGTATTAAAACTCATCCATTTCTATTTTTCCACAAAATTAGATTCACCGGAAAGACTGTCCACTCAGGTCCACTCAGCTGATGGTCCAGCCAGTACATCCGGAAGGAAGTTCGAAAAAGTTCAATTAGCCGATATCTTAAAATCGCAAGATCAAAAATTTCTCTCCGCGGTATTTTCAAAAATTCATGATTACGACGAAAAAGGTATTTTCTACGAGGAAAATGGCCAATATTACCCAGTCAAGCGAGGTATTCCTCTTCTAGCAAGCCGAGGTTATATCGTTGGAAGACCAAAAAATGGTATTGTTCATCCAATATTTAATAGTGATCACAAACGTGTGTACGCGGCCGAAGAAAACTATAATCTACAGGCCTGTCTCAGCACACCAAATGCTTTCCACGCCGGTGAACCTATTCCATCACATTATAGTGTAGTATATCCATATGTACCACAGAAACCTGAACTAAAGGTTCAATCTTCTGCTTCAGCAGAAAAATCCGAAAAGCGACATTTTAAATTGAAGAATTAGTCCAAATGAAGAGCACGCGCCTTTAAAAAACAGCTTTGTGCACGCAAAAAAATAGCATTAAATCGCGAAAAGATTTGAACCAATAAGGACGATATAATATATTTTCTGGATCAAAGAACATTTTTCTTGTCTTAATGTGTCTGCAAATTTTTATTGCCGGATCGATAAAAATCAATTAATCTTTGTGTAATATATCTGGAGATGGCATTTTGGATATCATCCAAATTTTCAATTGAAGATTAATTTACTCGATCCAATTGTTCACAGTAAACTTGACAAAATGTAAATGCAGACCTTTACTGTGAAAAATTGTATCGAGTAAATCAATATTGAATTCAAGAGTGTCCAGCGATTGTCAACAGAAAAGGCGTTATTCTGCAACACTTTCTGAGTAAAAAAAAATGGAAAATTTGGATGATATCCAAAATGCCATCTCCGGATATTTTGCTCGAAAACCAATTGATTTGTATCGATCCAACATTGAAAATATGCACAGTGGATGTCAAAAGGCTGTTCATAACGAGGTTGACTACATCATTAATTCAAAATAAAAACGTGTAAAAAATTTATTTGTTTGAATTTAATGTAAAAAAAACGACTTTACTTTCCGGTCCACTCAATACTTTCAAAATTGCTTATTTTGGTACTAATAAATAGTTTAGAAAAACTTTCATAATTACATATTATTTATTTATGATTATATTATGTAGAATATTTTATTATAATATATTATACATTGTTACATTTATTTCATGTTTTCGCCTACTTTGCATACACTATGATTTACGTTATACAAATGGCCACAATTGGGTCACAAACCACAATTATTGTCCCAATTCTCTCAGTGCTGATCAGGAAATCAATTATTGTACGATTGTAGATTGTAATGGCACTGATAATGGCACATGTAATTTATAATTTGCTCTAGGTACCGCATTGCAGAAGGTAACACGTACATTAAAAGATAATATTTTGAAATCAATGATTTGTTGTTATTAAGTTATTCCGCATATTTTTACGAAATTAAGTATTGTTTGCACGCATTATTATAAACCAAAATGGTTTCAAAAAAGGCGATTATGATTGGTAAGGTAATCAAACAATCTTTTTCGGAACGAAAAGAGGAAAGGGACTTTCATTCACTTTTCGCGACTAACGACCTATTACATACTCTGGCTGGATCAACCCTCGTCACCATACCAGAAATCCATTGAACCTACTTCATTTATAAGCGATAAGCTCTCTGCATCATTACGCGTTTCGGTCACAGATAGTTGATAGAATTAACTAACGAATTTCAGTTGACAAATGTTCCAGGTACATTTTGAATAATTATATTCTTATTATTACTTTTTGTATAAATATTTCGTATTTTATAAAATAGAACCTAATTTAAAGAATAGTATCTATATACGTCTTCAATAGGATATAAGAAATCCCTGGAAGGAGCCAGCAAAGAAAAACTGAAAATAGGAAAAGAAATGCGCCAAGAAAACAGATCCTGGGGAAACCAAAGACATCTTATGGTATTCTTTTTCAATAGTCGTACAAAGGGTTTACAGATAAGACCGTCGGTTCTTTTCCAACATAGGGACCGTCTCGTGGTTACATTTTCCATTCACATCAGTGCGCTCCACAGCCGAAGATAAGAACAAAAAAAATGGACAATTACAAGAATAGTTATTTGAAAAAGTATTATAATATATTTGCTATTTTAATTTATAATACTAATCAACTTTTTTCTAGTTCATTTCCGGAGCAGGTATAGAGAAGTGACGGAAAATTATATACACATAGAGAGTTCTAACTAATTAAATTCATCAATTATTTTACACTATTAGCAATAATGATAGTCGCATTATGCGCGCGATAAGATTCTTTTTCATATCAGGATGTCCAAAAGAAAAACAAGCTTTTTTGTCATTTTAAAGCATTCACAGAATTCAAATTCCTTTAAATTTGAAGTATTTACAATCAAAATAACATCATTTGCAATTCACCCATTCATCAAACAATTTGATCAGACATTTGTCTACCTTGCAATTCTTTTTTCTTGTCTAAAAAAAGCTTTGGTTCGTTCTTTTAAATATATTCAGGTTAAAAAAGTAGACATATTTAGTCATTCGTAAATTGCAATGCACTGTAAATTACAAAGGATTTCAATGTCTTTCAAGGGAGTTTGCAAATTCTTCAAAAGATTTTGATTACTTGAAGGAATTTTTAAAGCCTTTAAACGTTTTAAGAAATTTTAAAAGATTTTAAATACTTTACGGCATTCTAAGGGATTCCACAGGAATAAATTAAGGGATTCATTATGATTTGAAAGATTTCACAGCTTTTTAAGGATTTTATGGCATCATTTTCAGTGATTTTTAACCGATCTTAATATATATATTTTAAAGATTTGAAAATATTTTTCAATATTTTTAATAGATTTCAAGAATTCAAAGAGATTTTGAGGGATTTTACGGGGTTTCCGAGGATTTTGAGGATTTTAGGATACTTTGAAAGGTCCTCTAAAATTTGTAATAGCTTGTCAAAGTTGTAAGGTATTTTAAAAGATTTTAAATGATTTGAAATATTTTAGAACACTTCCAAAGATTCCAAGGGATTTTAAAGATATTTTAAAACTTTGAAACAATTTTCCAGGATTTTAATGATTTTGAGTAATTTAAAAAAATTGTATGTAGTTTTAAAGAATTTCTTATAATTCCGGAAGGTTTGGAAGGATTTTATACAACCTATAAGATATAAGGACATTTTTAAACATTTTAAGGGGGTTTTTAAGGGTACTAACGGATTTAATAACATTTCTGAGGATTTCAATGATTTTACGGAATTTTAGAAGCTCTCAAGGGTTTTAAAAAAAATTTCCAGGATTTCTGGAAATATCATAAGACTTCATAGAATTTCATGGGGTTTAAGGGATTTTATTGGATTTTAACGGACTGCAAAGATTGGAAATGATTCTATAATATTTCAAGGGATATCAAAAAATATTCGTAAAATTTAAGGTTTTTTTAAAATTAACATTGAAGGAGTCAACATAAACATTAAAAAATTAGTAACGTTCCTAATTAGGCATTCGAAACTTTAGGAATTTTAAGAACAAATATTTTCGAATTGAAGCCTTTGAAGTTATAAGCTATAGTTTCAAAGCTTTAAAAACTAAATTATTCTAGAATTGCGCATTTAAAAATAGAATTTAAAGTTGAAATTATAGAAATTTTTTAAATTATAAAATTCATTCATTTTCATTTTTACAGGTTAAGATTGAACAATTTCCAATATTGTAAACCTTTACAGTTAATTTATTCTAAAAACTTTAAACATTATATTATTTCTAATTAGAAGCTTAAAAAAAAAGGAATTCAAGCTTAATTGTACGGTTATAAATTGAAAAATTCCAAACTTTGTTTGAAACTGAAGTATTCTGGAATTAGAATAGTAAAACGAAGTCGTGAAAAAAGTTAATGTTGTAAAATTGTTTATAATTTTTTCCGCATCCCAGTGAAACAGATAAACTATCTGTGATTTCGATCTCGAGTGTATCCACTTTATTTGTATTTGTATTTAAATGGTGCGAATTTCACGAGCACTTTGCTATTGTTAGCAAATGTATTCGATTCCTCATAAAGGAAGCATTTGTGTTCGTTTAAATAATAGATAAACTAAATTTTTCATTTTGATCAATTTAAGAATAGAAATTTAAAAAAAACTACGAAACTGTAAAATAATACAAAAAAATTCGAAAACACAATGACATATCAGATAAATCAAATTTTGTATTTAAAATGGTAATTTTTCGAGCTAGAAAAGGGAAGGGGGAAATTCTGTCGCACCCTATCAATTTCCCTGAATTTTGAAACAAAAATATCAATTCCCACAGTTCAATAAAATGTATCAATATTATAAGTCAATGAATTAGTCTCGAATCAACACATCTTTTCTATTCTCGCATCAACTTTAAATTATGAAAGTGAAACAATTTTTTCTATAAAAATCGATTTTAAATATAATATAAATGACGATAACTTCCTCACTCTTTGATAAAATGTATTAATATAATATGTCAATCGATTTGTCTAAGCCCAGGAATCTTTTATATTCTTGCATCAACTTTGAATTATGTTAATGAAAAAAGTTTTACTATAAAAACCCGATTTTTAAAGTATTATAAAGTGCTACAAAGAATTTAATAAATATTTTTAGAAATCTTTCTGTCAGTTTCAAGATATTAGTGGCGAAAATAAGACATCCAAATTGCATCAATTTATCTGCAACCGTTTTCAAGTTATCGCGTTCACAAAAAAGTGTGTCATCCACACACACACACACACATCCACACGCATACCCGGACGATTTCTTAGAACATTGTATTAGACATTTTCAAATTGAGGAAGGTTTAATTAAATAAATTAAAAATTTTTGGAAAATGCTATTATTACAAATATTCCTATATGAGGAAGAGAAAACAATATACATCACCCGAAACTGCAGCCTTATTACAACAACTAATTCTGATTATCCAGCTTAACCTCGATTTTAAGTAGATCAGGTCAACGTTGTGCCAGACAAGCGCGGTCAAAAAGTTCATACGAACCTTCTCCGATACTAGAAAAAATTGTAAAATTTCATTTGAGGACATTAAATATTGAATAATTTTTCATTAACGTTTCATAACTGGAAAATTATAAATTATTAGAGTTTGAAATTGAACAATTTATAATTTGGTGAGCCCGCATTCAAAGTTTTAATTTTTTCAAATTGTAAACCATAAAGTTGGAAATTTTCAAGTCAAAAATGTTTCAAATCGCAGAATTTGAAATCCAATTACAATATTCACACTCTTTCTTTTAGTCTCCTTTCCCCCTTCTTTAAACAATTCCTATTTTTCCTCTGTTTTCAAGAAACGACCCCTTTTTCTCTCTTTTTGGTTCAAAATTCGACTATGTTGAAAATGTAAGTATTTTTTTGAAAATGCAATTAGGTTGTTTAAAAGCTATCTTTTTTGATCAAAAAATGTAAAGTCTTTCTTGAACATTCGCCTTTTTGGATAGAAAATTCATCCTTTTCAATTGAAAATTCCTCTTTTATTATTTCGGTTGAAAATTGACCTTTTATGTTTAAAAATTAAATTCATGGTGCAAAATTTAACCGTCTTCTAAAAACTCGTGTTTCTTGCATGAAAAGTCAATTATTTGGTAAAAAGTTGTTTTTTTCTTAAAAATCAAACCATTTCGTCAAACATTTTTCTTTCTCCGATGAAAGTGATCTATTTCTTGAAAATTCAACTTTTCAGGCTGATAATTCAATTTTCTTCTAAAAAATTTATCTTTTTGTCAGAAAATTAAACAATTTGGTTGAAAATGTAACTTTTGTTGGCTAAGGTTTAATCTCTTTTATTTGAATATTCGACCATTGGGTTGGAATTTCAATTATTTTGTTGAAAGGTAAATTTTTTTGGTCCAAAATTTAACTGTTTTGTTAAACTTTCGTCTTTTGGATAGAAAATTCATGTTGTATTATGGATAAGTTATCTTTTTTCATTAAAAATTTTTCTTTCTTGTTTGAAAATTCAATTTTTTTTAAATTTGCCTTTTTGCCTAAAAAGTTAAGAATTTGGTTAAAAATTAATCTATTTTGTTGAAATTTTGTCTTATTTGATTTAAAGTTCAACTGTTTCGTTGTATGCATCTATTTAAAAAAAATTAGAATATTTTTATTTCAAATATTTGATACAAAATTTACATTTTTGCTTTGAAAATTCAAACATTCGGTTGAAAATGTAACTATTTTGCTAAAACTTTAATTACTTTGTTAAAATTTCTTCTCTTTTGCTCAACTGTTTTTTAAACTATTCAAATTTTTAACTTCAAAACTCAAATATTTTTTTTTTAAATTTGTCTTTTGTCAAAGTTGCTAAGTTTAACAGTGTAGAAAGAAATCTTTCGACCCCAGATTCAGAATCCTTCAAGCTAAATGACCATTTTTGAAATGTTTTTTAACTTTAGAGCTTATTTTGATTATGCAAAGATTAAAGTAGCAATTCCATGTCAAATCATATGAATAATTTGTATCTATTATTAGTAATTTTTATGAAAATGCTAGTATCTGTTATCTTATGCGTTGAAAGAAAAAGGCTAGAACAATTTTTGAAAAATTCAAAAAACTTAGGAGTTATTCGAAATTGTAAATTTTGGGCCTTTTATCTTCAAACCTTCATAACTTTGGTGATTTTTATTATATTAAGATGTATTTGTTTTAAATCATTTATAATGAGACGCAGTTTCAAGAAAATATTAAAGAAAAAATTTTTAGATTTTGAATTTTGCAAAAAAAAATTATAACTGATTTTTTGAAGAAAAAAATCCATCTTTGATTTTATTTAATTTTTTTATAGATAGCTTACAGCGTCCTCTAATAGTCCTGCAAATATAAAAAATTTAAAGAACAAAAATTCTGATTGTTTTTAAATTCAGTTTACAAATTTATCTTTGAAAAATACAATAAGTTTTTAGAACCTTTTGTTCAAAAAAATTAATTTTTTCAAGTCAGGTCTTATTATAAATAATTTGGAAACATACATCTTAATATCGTTAAAATCACCGAAGTTATAAAAGTTCAAAGAAAAAAGGACCAACATTTTGAGTTTTGAATATCTCCTTAGTTTTTTGAATTTTTAAAAAATTATTTAAGCCTTTTTTTCAACCCCTGACAGAACGGATACTAAATTTTCAATCAACATTACTAATAGATGAATTTCTTCAGATGATCTGACATGTTATTGCTCTATTTAAAAATCGATGAGAATTATTTACTCTATATTCCTAAACAAATAAAGTTATTATTGCAGTCACTCAATGTGTGCTTCTTCTTTTTGCCCTCATCTTTAAAAATTTTATCCGACTTTTCGTGGACTTTTTTGGCAATTTCATGCCACTTTTTTGTAATTTTATGAGGCTAATGCGACTGTTTTAGCCTTATCGTCGATCCGAGTTCTGCATTTTGCTAATTTAGAAAAAAAATGTAATAATTTTTTACTCAATTTTATTTATTTTATGCTCATCATGAACTTGGAGAGTAAAGATACTGATATTGAGAACACAGGAAAAGAATCGCTTATAGATAGAAATAGGTTGAGAAATACGATAAGCACTTAGCCGGGTTGTATCTATCAAACATAACCCTTATGGTCTTGTTTGGGGTGTGGAATACTCCAGGGGACTAAGGCAGGACAACCTCCTGGAATTTATACAGCAGACCTCGTCTTCACCACCACCCATCGTTCTATAAGTTATTCATGCAGCGTTATACGAAGAAAAGTTACTTTAAGTGCCCATAAACGTTTAGTGAACATTTTTTTGTTTGTTTCCAAAGAAACATCTTTTTTTACTCTCTTCCGCAATTTGGTAACTTTTTCTGAGAGTCATCCCCAACCTAAACTGATTAAGGAAAGATTGAATAAAAAGAAATACATTTTTTTCATAGATTTAACAGAAAATATTATATGATTTGAGAACGTTGTATATGGGTGAAAATATAAAATTAACAATAGCCTGTCCTGAGAAAACTACTGGCTTCTATCCACCTAAAAACAATTTTTATTTATAAGATCTGAGACTACTTGACTCATTATTGCACATTTAACATTTTTTTAATGACAATATATTTTGATAATATAACCAGCTACTAGAAAATAAAGTTTATAGTAAGCTTATTATTTATTAATTGTAATAAATATAATAATTGTAATAAGTATAATAAATGCGTTTTTTTTAAATTATATTTAGAGGTTCCGCAAGCTGCAGGCAGTTTTACACTTTGTTCCCATAAGGAAAAAAGAAGTTTTTGTAAATTGTATACAGAATCGTCAATAGAAGGTGAATCGAGTTGAAACTCAACATTTATCTTCAGAATTAGTTACAGAATGTGA
>CAKNWT010329339.1:0-10245 GCA_932066315.1 Andricus coriarius | reverse complement strand
TCCACACTGGATCGTACGAACCCCCGGGTCTGTACGGTTCTGTATGGAGTTTCCTACAGAAGAGGATCTAATTTCTGTATTGATTTGAAATTCGGTATGTATTTGCGATTGGTTTTGGGGAATTCCACAGCGGACCCCACGAACCCCCGGGTCTTCATGGTTCTGTATGGAGTTTCCTACAGAAGAGGATTTATTTCTGTATTGATTTTCAATTCAATATGTATTTGCGATTGGTTTTGGGGAATTCCACAGCGGACCCTACGAACCTCCGGGTCTGTATGGTCCTGTATAGAGTTTTCTATAGAAGAGGATCTGGTTTCTGTATGGATTTGCAATTTGATTTGGGGACTTCCACATTGCACCATACGAACAGCCGGGTCTGTATGGTTCTGTGTGGAATTTCCTACATAAGAGGATCTGGTTTCTGTATGTATTTGCGATTGGTTTTGGGCAATTCCACAGTGCACGTTACAAACTGCCGGGTCAATATGGTCCTGTATGGAATTTTCTACCGAAGAGTATCTGGTTTCTGTATTGATTTGCAATTGGATTTGGGGACTTCGACACTGGATCATACGAACTTCCGGGTCTGTATGATTCTGTATGGAGTTTCCTACAGAAAAGGATCTAATTTCTGTATTGATTTGATAATGTAAAAAATTCTTTCCTAGTTATTAATAAAAATCGAATAACTCTCAATGATATTATCATGATTAAAAGATAACGGTTAGATCTTCAGAATTCAAAAAGGAGTATTATATGTGACGTTGTTTCTCAGGTTTACTGGTCAAACATAAGCCTGGGCAATGTTTATCCCTATTGAATAGCAATTATTAGAACAAATATTTACCAAAGGGCAGACTGAAATTTTTTTCGGGAACAATTGACTTGAGAAATTATGACCTCTTTCAATATCAATAAAACAATTGTTTTACAGAGGTCGAAATTTGAAAAAATCTATTTTTAAGCTTCATTTATAAAGGCCTAATATTTATTTGTTCGAAGAATGATTATGATAAGAAATTAACGCAGGCAACGAATCTCGTATTTTCACCTTCACGAAAATTTCCATTCCACTGGTAAACATCTTTTATGATTACTCAGCAAACATGTAACAATCATTCATGTCCTTGGTGGGTGATGAGTTTCACGCAAGATTTTTAAAAGATGGTTTTGCTGAACAATCCTTGGACTTTGAAGCTACATATTTTTTGAACCGTCCAATAAAATAAGTTTCACGCATAGGCGTATTGAACGCCAGCATCCAAGCAAGTAAATTAGTCTATAATACAAATATAATTGTTTTCGACGGAATTTCAATAAGAAGAGCATAATATAGGTAGTAAAAATACAAAAATAATATGCTTTTTTGAGAGCTTCCAAATCAATTAACAAATTAATGATTAATGACTTTTTCGAAATTTAACTGTACTTCGTGACAAGAATATGCTTTTCACTTTATCCTTTGCAATATAAAATTTACTATATATTTATATAATGAAAATATATTATTAGTAAGATTAGTCAATACGTGTATTAGGGATGCCTTCCGTTACAATCTAGAATACATTTATTTGCTTAAATGTATCATCTTTTTTGGGCACCTTTAAATGCCTTAGGGGGCGTCAAACGAAGGGGGCGCAGACAGGGTTTCCTGGCTGCTAACGCATGCCTTTTTAATAGTTGAAGGCCAGAAAAGGGACTTAATTTGGGTTCAATTAGAAAATTTTACTAAACGGGGAATTTCGCATAAACTTGTAAGGTTTTATATTATGATATAAGTTTTAAACGAATGTCATAATTGCTCAGGCAATTAATGGATTCAATGGCGGAAGAAGGCTTGATCTTTTGACGCTATAAATTCATTCACCATTTTTCGCACTTCAGCTTCAATTTGAATTTGGTGTTTAGCTAAGCTATTTTATATCGAGCGAAAAAGATTGTAATCAGACGGGGCAATGTCTGGAGAGTAAGGCTAATGTGGCAGAATATCCCACAGAACTTCTATGTGGCCTAGCGTTGTCTTGCTGTTATCTTGTTCCATGCCCAGATTATGATCTCTTCTCTTGGATTTTTTTTGCCGAACAGTGCAGTTGAAAAGAGTAGCATTGCAATGGGGAATTCTGCTACATCCAACTTACTCTCCAGACATTGCGCCGTCCGATTACCACCTTATTCGCTCGTTACAAAACAGCTCAGGTGAACAACACATTCAAATCGAAGCTGAAGTGCGAAAAATGGTGAATGACTTTAAAGCGTTAAAATGTCAAACCTTCTTTCGCTATTGAATCCATTAATTGCCTGAGCGTTAGCGAAGAGTAGTAGAAGCCAATGGACACTATATGAATTAATACTTGCACTTTGAAAAAAATTAGGATTGCTCGTTGAGTTTACAGTCTGGCGTTTTACCTAATGACGAACCTGTCCCTGTTGTTTCTGGTACCCGAAATTCTGATTCTCCTGTCAGGTCTGCTCCTACTGTGAGGTCCAGATCCAGGTCTCCATCTGCCAGTCATCGTCCTGCCTGGCTGCTTTCCGCCAGATCCTATTCTTTAGACTGCACTGGTTCTTCAAGGCCTGCTAGGTTTTTGGTTCCACCTACAGGCTTCCTTCTTCTAATATGGACTTGAACATTTTGACTTTATTCAGCTTATTTCTCGCACGAATAGCAACAGGATATTTGTATTTCGGAGATACAATTTTTCTGCCGATACACAAATTGAATTGAGAAAAGGTCAATTTAATAACTCTCTGCCCATGCCAAACCATGAAATAATTGTTTGATCATCATTTGATGGTGACGTCTTTGAAATATTGGAGAGTAATAATGTTTTTGCTGGATTTTACATACGTGACCCGTATAATAATATAAGAAAACGGGCGATAATAAATATGAAAAGCGGCAAGGTTACCGAATTGGCCGAAGAAGAAATGAGAGAAGCTCCAGTAGGTGTCCACCTAATCACAAGAAATTTTCGAATATACAATACAAAAAGCAAAGCTCCAAACTAGTAATTCAATTTTTTGTTAAATTTAAAACTACAATATAATATTAGTAATGATTCAAACTTGGATCAAAATGTTTCATGTAACTTGTAATTAGAAATAATAATAAAAAGTCATGGTATAATGGTTCTCAAGGCTTAATTCTCTTGACAGTTACCCAGCCATACTTATTCAGAAGCAATTGAAAGAAATACGTTTTCATTCCGTTGAGAAAATATTTTAAGGAAAAAAATATCATAGCGTTATAATGATTTACCTGCAATTATTTTACTACACTAAAGCGCCCAGTGGTGCACAATAAATTTTCCTGCGCAAATTATTATCTTGTATTATATTATATATAAATTATTACCTTATAATTTACTAAGAAATCGAAAATCTCTTTAATTTTGAAATATAGTGAAAACTGTTAGGCAAACCTTTAACCAAATTAGATGCAGTTTTTACAACATAAATATCACAGCTCCGAGCTGGAAATTTCTGTACAGAAACCTCGCAGAGTCCTGCACATGTTCCTGAAAACGAATCAAGACACAACCTGTAGAGGAATCTTGACGGTTCCTGTACAGGAATTTGGCGAAGGAAACTGTAAATGATCCTGCAAAGGAGCCTGTATGCAAACTTACTTTTGAATGATCCTGTACAGGTTTCTTCTTATTGTGAATTGAGGTGTGGGTTCATTCACAGGATCTTGTTCAGGATCCTCTACATGAACCTGCATAGGAACTAATCCGCGAGGGTTTCCTCGTGAATTGGCTTTCTCGATAGTGGGTTAAATCTACAAGGTAAGCGAAATGAGTTTTCAAGATAGCTTTCTGTAAAGGACCCTATACGTACTTCTGTAGAGGAACCCGTGCCTCAATCGACTGCGCAAAGGAACCTGTACAGAAATCTGTACAGGATCATTCGAAGGTTCCTTTGTTGGTTCAGATTTCTTTGCAGGATCATGTACAGTTTTCTTCGCCAAATTCCTGCACAGGAACCGTCAAGATTACCTGTACAGGTTCATGTGCAGTTTCGTGTACAGCAACATGTTTAGCATTCTTTGAGGTTCCTGTACAGGAATTTTCAGCTGGACTAAATGTATTTACAATTAAAAGTAAAGCTTTGTCAAAAGTGGCCAAAATCTCAACTGGGAATCACTTGTAGTTATTGACAGGAAATCACCTAGATTTTCTGGAAAATCTGGGTTGTTCCAGAAAGCTCCAGGATTCCTTGATTAACACAACATCTATTTTAACTGAATTTGAGGCGATTCGGACGAGAAAACCATACTTTTGATACCAGCTGTACGCGTGGTAACTCTGTAGCTCAGGCCTGTATCGTCAATACTCCGAATTTATAATCACGGTGCAGGATTTATAATTGTTATAAATGAGCCCGTTAGCTTGTAAATGTTCGAAGGACGTTTTCGGAGAGTAAGAACAATGGTTCAGATTTATTGAATTAAGGCAATCAACAACGGGACGCGACGCTGCGGAAGTGTCCGAAATCCGACCAATCAAAGAGGAGCAAGACAGATATGACATAGGCTAGGAAAGGTTATAAATTCTCGAGCGAGTAGTACTGAGTCTCTTGTCTCATTTCTTCTATTCGATAATTCCAGTGTCCCAGCCAGGTCGGTCCGGACACTCCCAGAAGGGGTAACATTTGTCTGTGCTCGGTGAATCAGCCGGTGAGATTTTTCGACATCTAATCTTGTGAAACCTCTTAGCCTTCTTGCCCAGAAAGCAACTGTAATGTTTCTGTTCTCTTTTGCATTTGGTTTTCAAATTCCGCAAATTTCAATTCATATTGTTTTAGTTGAGCAAGAAAGTCCTAAAACTTATCTAGTTGGCCAAGAAAGCCCTAGATAAACCTTGTTTGATTTTAGTTGGACAAGAAAGCCCTAAAATTCAATTTACCGCCTAGAAAGCTCTCATTAATAATTTTGAGATTAGGTTTGTCACGTGGAATTTTTTCTATGACATGAATTTCGTGAATTTTTCTGTTGCTTTAATCTAAGATATGTTCTCATTTACTGAAAATTCATTCGTTTGTCCCACAGCCCCATATTTGTAAATAGTTGGCCCCCCCCCCCCAGCAACATGGAAAAATAATCAGTTCTTTCCTACGCCCAATTCTTAGCAAAAATTCACCATAATAAATTAAGGTAGGCTCTACTGACTTCGTTCCTTTAACAAAATCGATAAACGATTTGTCACAAATAAATATTAGGTATATAACTTAATGTTTACCTTTTTTCAAAAAAAAAAAATATTTTATGTCATAAAATATATAAATACCAGATCAATCTTGGGAATATAGTCCATTGTTTTCGATGACCTTGCGCCACCTATTAGGTAACCTACGGATGCCATCGCGATGAGGCCAAGTCTGGCGAATATGCCGCGTGCGGGAGAACATCCCAGTCAAAGTTTAAAATAGTTTGCTGAGTCGCGCGAGCAGCATGAGGTCGAGCGCTGTCATGGAGCAGCATAACTTTTCGGCTTCCTTGCCCCGTAAATGGCCTTTTCTCATCAAGCACCTCATTCAACTTGTTCAATTTTCGGCTGTAGCCTTCTGCAGTAACTTATTGACCTGTTTCCAAAAGCTCATAATAGATTTCACCCTTCATATCCCAAGGTCATTAACTGGGCAAGGAAGCCAAAAAGTTATGCTGTTCCATGACAACGCTCGACCTGGTGTTGCTCGCGCGACTCAGTAAACCATTTTAAACTTGAGCTGGGAAGTTTTCCCGCACGCGGCATATTTACCAGACTTGGCCCCATCCGATTATCACCTGTTCCGGTCAATGCAACACGCTTTGGCAGATAGGCAATTTCAAAATCTGGACGACGTTCGAGAAACTATTCCCAAGAAACTAGGCTCGCAGGAAAACAGATCTCAATTTACTTTTGGGGTATTAGACATTGTTTTCCATCCCCTACTTAGAGAAGTCGAGAAAATTTTGCAGTAATCAAGATCTGCGGAACCAATTATATTTTTTTACACTGGAAGACTGAAGAGATGATCCTCTAACATGTTCAGAAAACTGCCCCTGAAGTGACTCTGATATCAATATAATTAGCGCGGCTTTAAAAATTTGGCTTCATTCCTTATTTAAAGAAATCGAACATTTTTTACAGTAGTCAAGTTCTTTGGACCCAATACGTTTTGGACTAACTAAGTAATCAAGCGCATGATGTTCTATCATCTTCAGAAAATCTCTTTTCAGATGACACATATCTGAAAATAATTGTAGGTATGTTAGATATTTTTTCCCACCCCCTACTCAAGCAATACAAAAACTGTTGGCATTGGTGTTCCAACCTCCCAAGAAAAACACTTTCACCGGAAAACAACCGGGTATTTAAATGTCAAGCATACACCTAAGTCAACCTAAGAACAAATTAATTTATTAACCTAATAAACGATTAAAAATAAACTTAAGAGGCGGAAAATTTATTTTATCAAACCAAGAAGAACTAGACGCAATTCGGGTAGATCCGAAACGTCTAAGCACACAAAATGTTCGAATAAAAAGGGTCAAAATCCCGTCATCAGGTCAAATATTAAAATATTATTCGAGTATCTTTTTGCGTGAAAATTCGATTTTCACGTATCACATACAATTTATCAACTCATAAATTCTAAAGAAATTATCATGTATTATATTATTATTGTATTATATTATCATAATTCAATAAATTAAAAAAAAAGAACATAATTTTTATCGTTTTTAAGTCTAGATATGAAGAAACAAAATGTGTATGGTATATTTTAAATTTACTTAATACCTAGATAATGATGTCGACCACATTTATTTATTCCTTGGACTGACTTGTGAAATACAAATACCTTACAAGGGCAAGCTCCAGGCGTAGAAAATTCGTGAGATAACAATAATAGTACATATTATATACTGTGATGAATTCCTAGAATAATCAATATTTACACTTTTGCAGAAAATCTTAATTAATACAGTCATCAGTTTTTCCTCAGTTAGAAAAAATGACGATCCTTTCTGCTCTAGTTCTGTCATTGGCGATCATCGTTAATTGTATTGGTAAATATACCTATATTTTGAAAAACGTTTCTTTAAGTTTTTACAAATAACAATTTGTTCGCTGTAATCTGGAATGTAACCTATTTGGAAACAGTGAAAATACTTTGAAATCTTTGAAAATCATTTGAAATCTTCGAATTCTTCTGAAATTGCTTTGAACTTTAAAATCCTTTCAATTTTTTCGTAATCTACTAAAGAGCTAACAATCTTTTAAATCTTGAAATATGGTAAAAACTTTTGAATAAGCCTTCAACCACATAAGTTTCACCTTCAGAAACATATCCGCAATATTTTTAAGCTTTTAGGCATACATAATTTTTGAGATAGGAAATATAGTATAAATTTCTCAATATTATTAATATTCTAGAAATTTTATTGAATATTCAAGTCGTATATGTACTCCAATGTCTATTTATAGTTTTATCTCTGATCTGAATATTTACAGAATATTATGAAAATTAAAATTGGACTGGAAATGCAAAGCATACTATATAGAATATGAGAGTTTGATAAATAAATGCAGGGTACTACAGCAAAACGAATAAACCACATTAGGTAAAACTTCAGAAGAGACCAAATACTTTCTACAACATTCTTTTAAGAACATAGACCATAAACGTGAACCTCTATAGACTTCAGCGAAACCTCAGATCCTTATCATCAAGCTTAAGTAAACATTATCTATCATATTAATACCCAGCCTCTCAAAGAGCACATTAATGAATTTCGTTTCTTTCTGTTAAATAATTCCTATGACATAATAGCGGTTTCTGAACCCTGAAATTCTGGGTGATTTCCACGCAGATCTTTATAAATTATCTTACTATTCGGGGCGAACAAGACATTTTTATAGCTGAATAACTTATCATTAATTACATTCTTCCCAACATGACATGCCGCCGCCTCTCACATCTGGTTAGATAGATAGACAAACGTTTATTTTTTGGCCTGCTGGCCAAGAAAAATTCTCTTACATACACTTCCATGATTTACAGAATTCATCTTGAAATTATTCCTTACAAAATAACATCCATCCACACCTTAATGCGACCTTAATTCTACGACCGCTCGCTCTTATCGCTTTGCCTTCTTCGCCCTGCCTCGCATTGCCTAACTCTACCTCCGCAGTTACTATCTAATACTTATCTACTAATTATTTACAATATTTACAATTTCGCTTATATTTACTTCCACTCTTCTTTACAATCTTTCCCTCTCCTTCCCTCTTCCTCCTTTCTTTTCTTCTTCTACATCTCACCCAACATCCCCTTCACCATGCAACCGCCCTTTTATCCCCTCTTTCATGCAGTAAAACCTCCATGCTTATCTCACTCCTTTCCACTCTCTCGCTATCCACCAGCCAGTGCTCGACCCTTGCAGACCCCTTCCCGCACAATGCACACATTCTCTTCTCCTTAAGAAGCAAGAACCTATTAAAACATCGACGCACCCACCTCATCCTCGCTATAAGCTCCTGACTCCCTTCATTTTTTTCACACAAATACTGCACTCTCGCCCTTGGTATAATCCACCCGTAATTCCGATTGAAGTTTGACTTTCTCACGCTCTTCAACCCTTCTCCATTCTCTCTCTCCAGGCCGTTCTTCTTCACCATCTCATACACCTTTTACCCCTCCTCATGCATTCATCTTACTCCATCCCTCTCCAGCCCATTCCTTCTGAAATAGCTTTCTCTTTCAACCTCCACTTCCGCTCTCCACCCCTGTTACCCTTCTCCCACCAACACTCCGTAAGCAGCTTACTTCCCCTCCCTTCCAAAAATGTTTCCTAATACTTTCACGCCCGACTCCCTGTTTGAATCCCTAAACTCGTTCTCTTTGCCTCCCTCCTCAAAATATAATTAGGCGTATTCCTTGCCAACCCCAGTGTCCATTTCACATACTAGTTCTGTGTCCTATTGACCTCACTTTCCTTCCACCCCCACACCTGTACTTTGTACAATAGCACTCTCATCACTAGTGAGTCAAAGAATTTCACTATCCTTCCAAAACACCTGCCTCATTACCACATTTACTCTCCTTATTCTCTCTCTCTTGTATGTGACCATTCACTCCCCCATTTCTCTGAATATAGACAATTTCGCTGACTATAGATAAAAAGAAGTACCGTTCCCATCTCATTATAACCTAATACAAATTAAATACAGATATAAGACTCCTAAGCAGACGTCTAAATTTTTTTACTGCCGTGAGTTCCGTAAACTAGATGTTGAGGATTTTTCACAGTATTTGGAATCACATAATTGGGCTGTACTATCCTCGTCCTCTATTGAAAAACGTAGATTGATTGGTTTTGCTGTACTGCCCTTCAACTATGTTCGTATACAATAGTGGTTAGTTTTCTGTGAAATTGATAATGGAATATTTCAGATTTTTTGTTCCTTTTAGTGTGCTTTAAATTTGTATAGTAATAAAAATGTTGACTACATGTTTTTTGGGTCGCTGAATCAGAATCCAAGGTCAAAAATACCCTAGCACGTCAGGGTTCTGACATAACCTCACAAAACGTCATAATTTTGTTTAAGTTTATTTATTTTTTATTTTATGTCAAAACCCTAACATTCTGAGGCTTTTTTGACTTTGGATTCGGATTCAGCGACCCCAAAACCATATAATAAACATGGTCTGACCTCCAGATCCAAAAAAAGATTTTTTTTTTGTGTGGCTGTGTAATCACTGATGACAATTTTTACAGGTTTGATTGAACTGGAAAACTAAAATAAAACATTCTACTAGTTCTATGTATCGTATCTCCTGAAAAAGGGAGCAACTGTGAGACAGGATAAAATTTCGTCGAATTTTTATTCAATTAAATAATAGTTGAATTTATACTTAACTGACGAAATTCATCCCCTCACTTGGCACGGCCTGGGTCGGAGCTGCCAAGGCTTACGATTTTACATTTTATAAACAAAACTATGATTTTTGCTGGACGCCAGCTCACTCGAATCTTAACCGGCAAAGAATGTTTTCTTTTAAATTAACTTGAGCGAAAGAGAGAAGAGGCTGAGTGAGATTTCAGGGGGGGGGGTTCATTGGGAAGACCCAAAAATATTTACAAGCAAAGCAAAAAGAATTCCAGAGTCATATAATAGTTTATGGATAATTTGGTTACTTACATTTTGACTCTTTAAATCCCTGTCGACAATTTTAGTAAATAATCCAATAGAA
>CAKNWT010329338.1:0-10400 GCA_932066315.1 Andricus coriarius | reverse complement strand
TTTATCTGCTGTCTCGATCGCAGGTATCAAGTTGAGATAGAAATCAGTCTTAATCAAGGACGAATATCTTGATCAAAATAAGCCTGCTTTTTTTCAATGCTACATGGGATTGTTCAAGGTAAAAATTTGAAAACTGGATTACTGGGATACCAAAGTTGATGACTCATTTTTCTTTAGACGTGAATGATACAAATAAATAAACACAAGATCAGATGAAAGTTATAATATTAACTCGAGCTTCTGAGCATTTAAAATGTAAAAAAGTTGGAGCTAATAGTAGGACGAGGCGCATTGTTGAAATATTCCAGCCTGGGGCGATTGATCTTTTCCGGCACAGCAATAGAGGCTTTAATCCACTTGTACTATGCGAAAATCGAAAATTCAAATTTCGAGCCAAACGACGTGAGATAAGAAAGAATTTCAGAGAGGAATTGCTGCTTTTAAAAAGTCCGACTAAATTTATCTCATCAATTTTGTGATAAAAGCCAAACAACACGAAATATGGGAAAAGCCTTTGAAGGAACAAGAAAGTACTTTGAACAGTCCTACGAAATTTATTGAAACCATTTTTGATAAAACTGGTCATCTTGGTTTCATTTATGGAAACTACGAAAAACTACGAAAATTGCGACGAATTATTATCTACCAACAAATGTGCTAAAGTCTCTACTGAGCATAAAATAATACTGCGGCCAAAATTGGAAACACATTTCCATCATAATGTAGGGTTAATCTGTATGGATGTGCGAGATGTCTGCGATAAAGAAAATGTGTCGGCTGAATTGATGCATGCACATTTGCGACGTGTTTTGCCGAAAAGCGATTTGAAAATAAATTGCGTTCTTAAATTTATTAGTCACCAAAAAAGACAAAAGTCTAGGCTTCTCCAATCATTCGTTGATTATGCAGAATGCAAACATAATAGTTATAAGGCGAAGTTCAGGTTAACAGGTTTCGTTTTCGATAATATCGTACGTATCCGTGTGAGCACAAATGCTACTAAGAAAGATTTTAAGTCGCATACATTTCCTGATGCATTAACTTACCAGCTGCATGAAGTGGAAACATCTTCGGTAAAACAGCAACTGCTACACATGAGGCTCAAGACATTACATGTTCAGCAGATTGGGGGATTAGACGCTGAAGTAGCAAAAAAAAGGAAACTACCAGTCGGTGAAATCTCTAGAAGTACTTCAGGAGGCTAGATCTGAAGAACTTGCAAAAAACGATTTGGATGCAGACGACCGGGTTGACATTTTAAAACAGTTTACTAGTGCGAAAACCGAAAATCATTCTTTTATAACACGGTATATCGTCAATCCGCTTGTACTATTAGTATGCCTATTGCAGCAAATCAGCTTCTTAAATATGCTTTCTTTGGATGAGTTTGTTTTAAAATTCGATGCTACAGGCTCAATAATTCGAAAAACCGTTTCCGGGATCTAACAAAGTATATTTATAAACTGGCGTCATTAAGCTTTTTGGCAAACTAGTTCCGTTCTTTCAAAAGATCACGAACAGCCATACGGGTAAAAATATTCGAAACTGTTTAATTTTCGTTAAAGAGCTCTGGATGGGAAATAAAATCAAGTGGCCTCGATTCAAAGCAGTGATCACGGATTGATCATAGGCCAAATTAACGCTATAATGGAAGCTTGGAATTAAACGGATATCATTTCGTATGCAATAGCTGCCTATGGACATGTTAACGACAAAAAACGAAAATTCATTTTCATGTTGATTGTAACGTGTTATCCACACTTTATGAAAATGATTTTTTATTTCTTGTACCGAAAGCAAATACTCGCTCACTGTTATGACTGGAAGGATATCCAAAGAAAGGTAGAGTGTTTTTACGTAATACTTCTATCAAAGAAAAAACAAAACAAGTAATGGATGCCATAGCTGAAATCCAAGAAAAACAAATAATTCCTTTTGAAGAAATTGACCACGAAAACGATGAGGATGATCTAGATGAAAATGACGAGGAACGTTTGCATCCAGCACAAATACTCACTCCATGAAGAGTCCTTTTTACACCGAGTTTGAAAACGTTCATCAAAAAGTTATAATATTATTAGAAAATGATGATCAGACAGAAGGTGAAGACAGTGATTATCATACAAACGTTTTCTTCGAACATTTGCGGAAAAGTCTACTGTCGTATTGCTTTTTCTGGACTGCGATCCTGCGAAAAGATTCTAAGCACTACTCAAATCCGGACGTTGAGAATTATTATAAAATCGTCAAAGAGTCTACTTGCGAAAAACCTTTCGACATTAAAGCTGGGCGTATAATAGTGAAACTTGAAGAAACCATTAAGGCAACATTGAATGAGGTCGAGTTAATGCATTTCTTCCGTGCAAATGGGGTGCAGCCGATGCTACTTACAATTATGTTATTGCCTGCACCAAGTGTGAAGAAAATAAATATATTTTTTTGTACGCTAAAGATTACGGAACCTTGTACGGCAATGATTGGCTTTCCAATGGAGCCATAGATTATTGTACGAGTATCGCTCTAAATGATTCACCTCGCAACGTGGATTTTGCTTACCTAACTTGTGAAAGGGTAACTAATATTCTGGTAAAGGCGCAGTACATGAACACGACTTTCGAAGAACTTAGAAAATTGTGAAGTGAAAAGCGATACCTGTTCATCCCCATACATGAAACTGGTACCCATGGTGTTCTGATATACGCCGATGTCATGCAGAAACGTTTCTACGTGCTGAATCTCAGTCCCAGAAAATCAGATGAACTCCAAAAAGAATACCACTAAAACTTCGAAATATTTTAGAATAAGCTGTACAAAAGCGAAACCAAGTGGACAGATCAAATATCAGATCAAATATCCAAAACAAACTGATGGCTATAATTGCGGTGTATTTGTATTACATTATATCAGATCAATTATGAAAAGCACATCTCTTCATATGCAGTCCTTCAATACAAGTGAATTACGCGTAGCTTTTCGCAAAGATTGTGTAAGCAGAAAACTTAGCCTTCAGAATCGATGCCTTATTTGTGTTTGCGGTGAGAATACAAGAAAAAAATTGGGCAGTATGTGTTTCTTGTAATGGAGAAGTGCATAAGTCGTGCGCAATTTTTCATGAAAAAGTATCGTCATATGTTTCTACTTCATGCTAATTTAATTTTTTTCGCTTTTTCTTCTCGCTGATCACGTAGGTAACAGCATATTCACGAGAAGCATTTAAACGAACTTCCTCTTCTACGGCAATACCATGGGAATTTTCATTCAGGCTGGCTTCTTTTACAGACTTTAAGCTTTTATCTTTAAGGATTTGAACTTTTGCTATTTCACTAACATTCTGGTGCATTCATGTCACCAAGATAATTTGTGTGTTTATAATATTTTATTGTATTGTAACATTTATTGTTATTGTGTTGAATCATTGTACATTGTAATTGTATATTATTGTATTGTTCATTGTTGTATTCAAGTTCGAAAGAAATATTTACTGTATTTTTCGATAATAAATGAGAATTAATTGATGAATTAAATTATATATATTGTAACTGCCAACTTTTTGGTCGTTAACTAGTTATGATTGTCAGTAATTATAATCGCTTCATTTAAATAAATTCAAAATGAAGATGCGTTTATCATGCGAGAAAAAGTGAAATTCTTTGAGTAACATGAAAATTTTTCAATAAACCTGAGCTAGCTATTCTTTACATTAGTCCCTAACTTCTATTCTTCTATTCTATCTTTAATTCGCGTAAAATAACTTCTTCTAAAAGTATCAATCTAATTAATAATTTTTGGTATCTGAGCGACGGCTCTTAAGTCTTAGCTTTTTCATTCAAAGATTCTATATCTTCACAATCTAAATCACATCGGTAATCATACTCTATTCATAAAACAAACGCATAATTGAATATTAAACTAAACTTAGCAATATTTTACTTATTTTCCACACGATGATTATTTTAATAGGAGCGGTGCTCTAAAACGAAACATCTTGGTTTTCCAGTTACCAAAAAGATAGAAAATGCAGTGATCGCTGTATCGACTAGGTGACAAACGTTTAATTCCGAGCCTATTCGAAAGTGATACTCAAAAAGAGATTTTAAATGGGCAACCAAGATTCTTCAATTCTAATATTTTAATTCGTGATTCAACTGCACGTTATTATTTTATTCTAAATTTGTCAATGATGAGGACTGATCCTCTACTTTAAAGGAAGCCTTCCGTTGAGCAAAGGCGCTAAGTCGACGACAGTGTCGAACCTTGCTTTCAAACCGGTGCAGGTAAGAACACAGTGCCCGTGGCACGAAAGAGAGAGAGAGTCTCTGACGAATTTATGGTCTCTGACCAGCTAACAGTTTTCCCTACGAGGGTTTTTCTCGATTTTAATATTATATCAAAGAAATAAGCAGTGAATTCTGCGAACTTAGATTGCGACTTCTTTTGACCAGGTGAGAAAGATTACTCATTAAGTCTGTTCATGAGGTCGCAAAATCAATTCACAGGATTGTTCTCTTTTTAATACGCCACTTCTTAGGCTAGGTACAAGCTGTCCTTGCGCTACCCGTCAGTAGTTATATTTCGAAGAATGAATCCAAAAATAAATGTTAATATTGAAATTATGCAGAAAAAGATACTCGCAGAGATTCTCTCGAAAAATCGCTTAATGCTTGAGAGGCACCACAATGATCTATTGGCAAGGAGGAAGCAGAAATAAAATAGAAAATTTTTCAAGTCCTTTCAGCCTCTTTTCCCAGAGAGAAGTATGAGACAGGACGAGAGAACTGAAATCTCTAGCCACTCTCACTTGAACTCTCTTTTAGATCCTTGCGGCTCGCCCGCAAGTCTTCTAGTCCCGTTTCACTGTTGCGCAACAGTTTTTATAAGACCCACAGCTCTTCGTCCTCCAACTATTCGGGTGGGAGATGCTAGTGGGAGGCTGTGGAGTTTGCGCTCTAGATATTCTCCTGAGTGACGCAATATTTCGTGAAGTTCACTCAGAAGAATATCGATTTACCTATTTTTAGCAGGATTATGTAATACGTAGGTTACAATATATATGTGACGTGCGCCGAAGAAAGGGGGCTTACTCTGAAAAGTTATATTGTTCAGGGCGAGCGGTCGAAGTCGATCGGACAGACGCGACTTTTAGGAGAGAGGGAAGACTCACGAAATCTTCCCTCTCCACTTACTATACATTCTCACCCATATAGCGGCGCGGCTCACGGGCGGTGTATAGATGAGACCCGTAGATTGCAGTGTTGAGTGGTGGGAGGTGTTTCACGGGATTTCGAGCTCTCGAGAGAAAGCCCGATTACTCATGTCTAACAACTCAATTATTAGCAATAATAATGCTCGGAAATTTTTGTCGATGGTTTCATTAAAAAGAGCGACTCAAAAACTATCGAAAGGTATAAAAACCTCGATTTCGATTTTTTTAGAGTAAGCCCCCTTTCTTCGGCGCACGTCACATATAATTAAAAAATAAGGTTAAACAACCACCGCAGGGTCTCACTGGGAGCAACTGCCATCTAAAAATGACACCGGCTACCAGTAGGACCGCGGTAAATCACAAGCATGGCCACGTCTCACAATTGTGAGATATTGTATATTGCATTTATTACTATTGCATTGTATATTATTGTATTTATGTTTAAACAAAATGTTTATTTCATTTTTCTACATGTCTTTACGTTTTATTTATAACAAAGGCACAAGATTGAAACCTACATGCTGCATGACTTTTAGTTTCATTTATAATAAAGTGCGAGCGTGGTTCATTGCGACCAACCGAATGGCGATTTCTTTAAACAGATTATACACATGCATACATAAATACATATATATATATATATATATGTATATATGGGTATACGTATAGGAACATGTATATATAAATATATCGATCAGTTATCATGGGCGCCAGCCAGGCCCGTTAACAAAAAAAAAAGGAATTACTCATCAACCCGGCAAATTTTAGGAGCAAGAAAATTTATCCCGTAACCTCAAAAAGAAAAAGCCAAGGGAGCAAGGCATATCAGGGGCGGTCCTTTAAATCACAACGGCCTGAATACGTATGAAAAAATGAAGACTATAATTCCGAAAATTTCCTTCCAGAGGCAAATTTTACAATTTTGTAGGTAATCATTATCTTTCCCGGAAAAATTCGCACGATTCAACAACTAGAACATCTCAGGAACTACTAATTATGGTTTGAACTAAAGAAAAGGCTCTAATGTGACGAAGTGGTCGATGACCCGAAATCCCGACATGTAGCCATTATGAAAAATCGGTGCACTGAATTTTATCGCGAAACCCTACAAATCTAGAAACGCGAAATTCTACGCACTGACTCGATTTTCATGACGTAAGAAAATTCGAACAAGAAAAGAAAAAAAAAGAACTAAAGAACACTCTTAGAAAGGCCAAGCCAGGCAATGGTTGGATCGGAGCGAAATCCAGAGGAGTTAAAAACCAGGATTGTTCCGGACAGTTCTACTCAAACAGTAAAAGAAATCCAACAAATTCAGAATATCCAATAAAACTCCAATTATTTCAATCGCTGTCAGCAAATCGCGATCAAACAAAAAGAACGAAGCACTTGCTGCCGTTAGCAGACCAAGAACGAAAGTGACAGAATCATGCGACGCACAAAGACCGTAAACTCGAAGGGTGCTTGCATGAAGGCGCGTTCACTATCATGAAGTCGCATCGCAACTATCGGGAAAACTCTGAACTAAATAATTACTAACTACAACTATGAAAAATTATATGCAACAATATTTAACATTTATACGGATGTAAATAAGACAACAATTTTCTTTGTGTTAAATCCTAAAGTTGGCAACGGCGCCAGGTTACCGAGTTTTACCATTTTTACGTAACTTTATTTACTCAGTAATAGTTCCTCCATGATGGCTGCGTTCCATGTTTAATAGATTCATTCGATAGTCCGTCCGACGACCAATGAGCCCACACTCACCAGGTTTCCGATCATTTTGTTACAGCTTAAAGCATCATGACGCCACACGTCCTGGTAATATCGCGCTTAACTGTGGTCCATAGTTACTAAGAAGGTCGAGTTTCACAAGATCCAGAATCGTATTGTGATGGCGTGAGAGTCATGACGTCACGCCTTACTGATATGACGCTCAGAGGCCGATTGAAGATATAGAGTCATGCAGGTTAACTAAGTCGGATACTTAATGACCGCCATTACATGGGCTGAGTTCGGTAACCTTGGTGATGGAAGTGAGGTTGAATGATAAGCAAGTCATTGGTGCTTTATCTAGGGTGCATTATTACCATTTTGTCGATCCTTCGACGTGACAGATACGAGCCCTGGTTGCCATGAAGTTGTGTCGACGGCGTGGTTATCGTGACGTCACGCCTCAGTGACATCGCGCACAAAGATCGGTAGAAGATGGCGGTTAAGTCATCGACATATAGAAATGCACTAGCTTCTCCGTCGGTGTATCACTAGTGTCTCACCCACGGAGTACCCAGTCCATTTCTATATGTCGATGGGTTAGGTGCGTGACTAGCTTGACTGGATTCTGAGGCCCGCGATTTTGGATTGAAATCGGTGACCATGGAGATGTGGAATGGTAGTTAGTGATAGGTCCTTTATCCAGGGTGCGTTAGTGACTCTCGCTAAACTGCTGATGTGACGACTTATCCCTGCCTTCAGTGGTGTTGTTGTCGGCCTCCCATTTTTGACAGGTGACGATTGTAAATATGGAAACAGATATGCGTAAGGAATAAATAATCTAGATGTACAATTTTTGGCGAGTACACCTGGTCGTGGTGTGACTTTCACTCCTGGTCACGATTACATTTCCGTAAATCCGTTTTCAATGGAACTTATCTGAAGTAACAGGTATGAGAAATTTACCCTGTCACCAAAGGCACAATTTTGAAATCCATATGCTGCATCGTGTAACATGAAAGAGTGAACGCTGAGGGGATAAAAACAATGTTTAAACTAACCTTTTTGCATTCTTGAACATTTATTTTTCCACTTATGATACTTTAGGATACGTTGTGTTTAAGTAAGTAGCTTTTAATTTGTTTTCCATTGTTAAATAAATTCCAACAAATTATAAACAATATAATTGTTTAAAAATTTACTTTTAAACAAAAATAAAAAAAACTCCTGGAGATATTGCCGAGATGGATCTACGGGTACCTACACTTTTTCGATAAGATTTATAGTTTGATTATAATATAGGCTCAAATTTCAAATCTATATGCTGCATGGTATTGCATCAAGGACTGAACGCGGATGACACTGAATTTAGCTATACATATAGATTTGAAAATAGGGAAACTTATTTAAACAAAAGTAATTGTCATAACGAAAAAACAAAAACATACCTGAATTCGTCTCAGTCATATCTCTAGGAGATTTTCGAATTATTCAAAAAACAAGATTTTCAAACAATTAAATTGTTATAATGAATTAGAAACTTAATATAGACAAATGTATCAGTCTGAAAATGGTTTGAAGCACATTAGTAGATAATTCAATTAACAATTACAATTTGTTTAAACGATAAGTGAACAACAATTTATCATAAATGACAACCAGATGACTTTCTTCGCATGTTATAGAATAACAATATATGTCTCAAAATGTAACAATTCCAATTTAAACATTGTTCTTATCCCCTCCACTCTCACTCGAAAAATCCTTTAAATGTGGATTTCAATATTCGGACATAAAGCTAGAACATACTAATAGCCCCAAGAAAAATCTGAAGGTATCGTTGTATGTGTCTCGGCTATATCTCTAGGACTTTTTTCATCATGCAGAAAAAATATTGCTTAAACCATTATATTGTTTATAATGAATACAATTTGTTTCAGCAATAAGTGAACAATAATTTACCATAAATGACAATCAGATAACGTTCTTCAACTAGTATGGAATGCAGATAAATTTTCCAAAATGTGAAAACTTAAATTTTTACATTGTTTTCATCCCCTCCACTCTCACACAATAAAATATAATTGAAATATGATATACAAGTATAATATAATAAAACATAACACAATGCAATAGAATAAAATATAATACAATGAAATATAATACAATAAAAGATAATACAGTAAAATATAAGTCAAATATACTGTACAAATATAGTACAATAGTACAGAATATTATACAATTATATTTAATGTAATATGATACAATCCAAGGAAATCCTTCAATTGTTTCTTTCACTGTAACGAAATCGTCCATCTTTGGATAAAAATTGTACGCCTTGGAATTTAGTGGGATCAATATAACTACTAAGAAATTGTCCTTAGTTTGCCATCTGAACTGTTTCACGTACAATTGCGAAATTCCTGCCATTTAGTTTAAAATTCTCCAGGTCAGAGAATGATCCCGTCCTTGAAAAAATACGTTTAACTGGATTTCGTCTTCTAAGAAAATATAGCCCTGCTACCTAAATATCCATCGGTGTTACGTAAATATTAAGCTGTTTTAGTTCCATTTTTTTACAAAATTTGTAGATGACAAAATTGAGTTAAAACGCTCAATATTTAGGTTTTAGTGAAAAATATGTTCAAAAAACTTCCATCCTTTTGTACTGTCTGCAGTGGAAAAGAAAGTAAAGAAACATAAAAGTGGGACCCATCACAGCAAAACTTAAGGGAAGACTTTAAGCAAAAGCTGTACAGTTTTCAATTATGAAGGACTGACATGAATGAGGACAGGAAAACTTGCTTCTGGAGCAACATGCAAGTGAATACCGCTAAGATATACCAAAAAATGAACTGGGTGATCTGAATGCAAAAAAATATTGGTGTATTTATTTTCAATGGCAAAAGCTCAAATGCGTAAACAAATAAGGCGTACAGTCTTTAACCAAGGGAAGCTGGAATACGAATTCTGAATGGTGTCATAGTAGATAAAGATGATTATTTCGCTTTAAATACTTCTTGCCAAGACATCGCTACATGCATGTTGAGCCACGAAGAACAGAAAGTTCTTCATCTATAAGGATAAGATTAAATAACTTTTCACGAAAACACCTGGCAAGCAATGATCTCATATAGATTACTGTGACAATATTATCCTCAGTGATTGACATTATAGAAAAGAGATATTGCTTATGTGAACTATGACATGGGGCTTTACATTGGAGTAGAAGCTGGCAAAATATTCACACGTACTTTACTTACGCGGCTCTTGAACTTATTAAAGGTAACCGGATTGTACAAAAACGTGAATATATCGCTGAATAAAAATGAAGTTCATTGTGTTTCTCTTTATGCTGATATTAAGCAGAAGAGCTGGTACGATATGAATCCCAATAGAATTTCATCGTAATCTGACTCACTACAAAATAAATTTTGAAGCATTTTGAAATATTGTGCACTGAAGCGAAAAAACTTTGGTA
>CAKNWT010329337.1:0-12342 GCA_932066315.1 Andricus coriarius | reverse complement strand
CAAATTTTCAACGTATCCAATATACAATATAAAGTTAAACCAAACATGGCATAGTTAAATTTTTTGATTAAAAAATAATAATTTTTACAATAAAAATGAATTTTCAACAAAGTGGTTAAATATTGAACCAAAAAGATTAATTTTCCACCAAGAAGATTAATATTCTAGCAATAAAGATCAATTTTGAACAAAATACATGAATTTCCAGCAAAATTATTTAATTATGAAGCCAAAAAGACCAATTATCTACAAAAAGTTAAATTTTCAACCCATAAAAATGATTTTTCAACTTGAAAGCTTAATTTTTGAGCCAAAAAGAGGAATTTTTTATAAAACAGTACAATATTCACCATAAAAGTTCATTTAAAATGAAATGCTTGCATTTTCAACCAAAAATTTGAACTTTCAACTAGAACTAGAAAATGAATTTTCAATAAAAAAAGAGGAATTTTTAATAAGATTCTTAATCAAAAAGTTGAACTATCAACAAAAAAGGATAGTTTTCTACCCAAAAGACGAAATTTTAACAAAAGATGTGAATATTTTACCGAAAAGGTAAATGTTCAAGCAAAAAGTTGAATTCTGGACCAAGAAAATTAATTTTCTATCAAAAAATACGATTTTTCAACTTATCCAGTATACAGGATAAGGCTGTAACCCAACATAAAATAATTAAATTTTCCGATAAGAAAAAATTTTAACAAAAGTAGTAAAATTATTTAACTAACTTGACACATTTAGTTTTTAATCCCAAAAATAAATTTTCAACAAAACACATACTTTTTTTACCAAATAGTTTACTTTTCAATTAAGAAGATTAATTTTCTACAAGAGACGAAATTTTAACAATCTACATTACTTTTCAAACAAATAGGTGAAGTTCTAAATTATAAAAAATCAATTTTTAACCAAAAATGGAACAGGTAAATTTTCATTTGAAAAAAAAAAATTTCATTTAAAAAATTTGTTGTTGCAAAAAAGACTAATTTTCTACAAAAAAAGTTAAATTTTCTACCAGACAGTTGACTTTCCAAACAAATTTTTGAATCTTTAAGCAAATAGTTAAATTTTCAGTTTACGAAATAATTTTTTACTCCAAAAAAGTGAAATTCTAAAAAAGATCATTTTTCAACGAAAGATAAATTTTCTACTAAAATTATGAACCTCTTACCAAAAAAATAATTTTCTAAATAGTTCTACATTAATCAACAAGTATACAAATGTAATTAATAATAATTACCTCTGAATTTTTTACTGATGTTTTGCCCACAGTTCCAGCTCTCCATGAGCTTTACAAAGCACGACCCTGACCCTGTCATCTGTCCTGTCATGAAATCAAAATTCAAATGCGGCAGTATCTGACAACTGGAAGATAAAGTTTTATTGTTAAAATAATTATTACAATTAAGGTTTAAACTAAATTAATTAATGCTTGAATCAACAGTGCTTACTTAAATAATCATTAGTGACTTTAAACATGTATTTATAACCTCAAAAAGATAATTATTAACTGTCTCGAATAATGTTTCATACTTATGTAAAATAGGTACTTACGTAATAGGATCGTTTAAAATTCCCACCGAATTTTAGAAACTTTCATCGCACTAGTAGGAAAACTAAAAACTGTTGATCGGATATAGACCAGCACCACGCGGTCCACGCGTCTGTTTCTGTTATGCAAATTGGCGCAAATTAGCGATTCGCGGCGCGAAGTGGATGGTGGTCAGGTGGCCTTTAAATTTTCACGCGCATGATTGATGCGCACACTTCGAGCAATCGAGCATATGCAATGATTCATCTATTCCTTCGTGGATGGTCGACATTCTTCTTCCTTACGGTACTTACTAAGCTGATACCTCTGCAATCATTGCAGTTGTTTTTATCTCCCTTTCTTTTGTATATATTTAAGCATTTCAGCATTAATACTGTCTACACCAGCAGCCTTAACATTAACTCTTAATTATATCAATAACCTCACTGACGCAGACATTTTCAATTGGGTTTTCTACTGTATTATTTTCTATCTCGCAGCCCTGTTGCCCTATATCTTCACCTCATAATTATTCTTTAAAAGAGTCTTTTAAAGCGTCTACTATCCCGTCTGTATCATATAGCATTTCACCATTGTTGTTTCTCATGCTCACGAACTCTGTACTTTTACTTTTGTTCATCTCTTTAAATATTAGTGCCATGGTCCCTTGGAAGTCGTTTTCTAATTTCTTCTCTTCTTCTGTTCTGATTGTATTTTTACTTTCTTTGACTAGTCGTTTAACTTTCTTCGTTTTTTGTCTGTAATCATTTTCAAGTCTAATTCTCTCCTCATCGCTAAGAACTCTGATGTTTAACGTTCTCTTGCACGCTTCTTTTTTTTCTTGTCGGGCTGTCTTAATTGCATCAACTATTCATGCACAGCCAGATTTTCTTCCTACTACCGGCGTACCACATACTTCAATCGCAGTTTTAACAATGTTATCACGTAACATAGTCCACGCGCCCTCTACATCTTTAATGGTTCTCAACACCTCCGAAATTGCCTCTTCTATGCGTTCGTTTATCTTATTCTAAAAATCTAATCGCACTTCCGGTTTTTGTAAATTTTCAATCCTGATTCGCGTTTTTTTTTTCTTTCTTCTCCATCCCCGCCCTAAGTTTATTTTGCAGACTAAAAGGTAGTGATCAGTATTGCATACGGAACCCCTCATGACTCTTGTATCTTTAACTAGTTCTATTATTCTTTCATCCGCAATAACGAAGTCAATTATACTGTGGTTATTTCCTTTACACCAGGGGTACGTGTGGATCATTTTATGTCGAAACCATGTATTTGTAATGAATAGGCCTTTCTCTAAGCATAAGCGGACTAACTTTTCCCCGTTATAATTTTTTCTTGGATCCCCAAATTTACCCAGTACCCTTTCTGCATCTGTATCTTGACGTCGGACGCCAACCCATCCGTTCATATCTCCTATCAAAATTATTCTTTCATCTTGTTCGCAAGTACTAATTGTATCATTTAAAGTGACCCAGAAGGCGTCTTTGACTTCCCTCGGGTCACTATCAACTGGGGCATAGCACGCTGCGATGAATAATCTTCTGATCCCTACCTTCATTCTAGCCGACAACAATCTGGGAAATACAAAATCATGATGACACGAAAAATAGTTGAATTTCTAAAAAAAAATGTATACTAATTATTACAACAATAATAGTAGTGACTTATCTTGATATTTCACTGCGGTTCCGCCTTTTTCTTCAAAGCTTCTTCTTACTTTCTGAGTGGGAATCAATAAAAAAATAATGTAATTTACAAAGTGCGTTTATGGAAAAATATTTGAAAAATAATTACACAAACAAAATGGACCGGTTAACGGGGCAGTTATTGTTTTATTTTTCGAAGGCGAGTAATTCGACCTCTCTCTAAGACGCAAAATTTTAGACCATTGAATGATTTGAAAAAATCTTTAGAATTATTCCAAATATCTTGATGACCCGAAAATTCTCTCAAATCTGGAAATATTCTAATCTAATTGAAAACCTTCTAAAATACTGTGAATTCCCTGATGAAGTAGAATAAAATGCCGTGCAAATTTCATGAAATCCTATATTTCTTGAAATCTGAGATTCAAAAAGGCCTTAAAATTTCCTTAAAGTCTCCAAATTCTCTCAAATCATTGAAGTCAATTGAAAAGTTCCATATAATATTTTAAACGAAGAACATCCCCAAAATAAGCATTAAAAATTGTTTATATCAAAATGTGAACACTAAATATAACAATTATTATTAAAATGTATTAAAAAGAAACAAAATAATTATCTCTGGCAAGAGGGCTTACAAGAATAGTAATAATAATAATTGTAATTAGGATTATATATAAAATTTAACTATTTGGTAAAAATTGAGGTACTTTTCTTAAAATGAAATTGCTTAATTGAAAATTCAACTCCTTCAGTTAAAAATTCATCTCTTTGTTTGAAACTTTGACTATTTAGTTGACTTTTTTTGGGTTATAAAAATTAATTTTTTCATTAAAAATTTAACTAATCTAGTTGAATATTTCACCATTTTAGTTGAAAATTCTTCTCCCAAGTTAAAAATTGATTTTTTTGTTGTTGAAGATTGATCTTTATCAGTTAAATATTCATGTATTTGGTTGAAAATTAATTTTCTTGGTTAGATTTTTATCTGTTTGATTCGAAAGTCAACGATTAGAAATAAGTCTTATCATTGTAATTATAAAATCATTTTTTGGTTTAAAATTCAAATATTCGGGTTGAAAGTTCATCATTTTAGTTAAAAATTCATCTTTTGGATTGAAAATTAAACTATTTGGTTGATTTTTTTACTATTATCACTAATTAATTTTTTTAATTAAATATGTAACTAATCCAGTTGAATATTTCATCTATTTAGTTAAAAATTCGCGTCTCAAGTCAAAAAAAAAAAGTTTAAAAATAACATTTCTTGTAATTTGTAAAATCAAAAAATTTATCATATCATGATAACTATGGCCATTCAAATTATTAAGATATTTGGAAATACTTTTTCATTTTGTCAACCTCTTTAATCGTCCTTTGAATATTTGAAAGTACCCTAATTTGAAATATTCATAATAATTTTAAATCCTTGAAAGAACCTTGAAATATTCGAAAATATCTTTAAATTTTTAAAATACTCTAATATACCTCGATTCATGTAATTAAATTTTGTGAAATACATTAAAATATGGTAAAATATACAAATTCATTTGAATACCTTATTGAGAGCCTTCAAAATCCCATTAAAATTCATTGGAATATTTGAAAATTTGTTTAACTAAAAAATCTTTGGATCTCATCAAATCTTATAAATACCACATGAAATCCTTTTAAATTTTCCGAAATTCAAGGAAATTCTATAAAGCCGTATAATTTTTAAATACTGTGAAAGACCCTGCAATATTTGAAAATATTTTCAAATCCTTGGAATGTTAAAAAAACCCTGAATTTGTCCGAAATTCTCTAAAATTCATAAAAGTATTATAAAATGTTTAAAAAATTTGTATAAGTAAAAAGTTATTGTAGCTTTTGTCGTTTGTCCAAAATTTTAATTTTTTTATTTTTAATATATATTTGTATAACAAGAGTTTGAAAGAAATTTGTAAATATTTTTTCGTAGAACGAATTTTATCTGCTAATTTTTTTTCGTGTCGTTTTTCCAAAAATTTAATTTTTTTGTTGTTATTCTCATTTTTTACAATTAAAAGAAATTCTGCTCGTCCTTTATAAGAATTATAAATGACGAATTTGTAGATCCTCTTCGAGTGAACAGCTTTTGTCCATTAATTTTTCTTCTTTCCTTGTGTCATTTTTCAAAAAAATGTATTTATTTATTTTTAACGTTATCTTTTCCGATTAAAACAAAGACTACGCTTGCTATAAAAAAAATAAGGATTAAAAAGTTTGTAACTCTTTTTTGGGTTGAAAACTTTTTTTTTTTAAATTTTCGTAGCTTGGTTTTTCTTGTCCAAAAATTGAAATTGTTTTTATTTTAATTGGTGTTTTTTACGAATAAAACAGAAAATACGCGTCCAATCAAAAAGTGATTAATAAAAAATTTGTAGATCTTTTTTAGGTACACAATTTTTATCTAATCATCTTTTTCTGTATCTTACATAGTTTGACCGCAAAATAGAATTTTTGATTTTTCATTATTTTTTGTGCGCTCAAAATTTGAATTTTCGATTTTTCGACAAAACTCAAAAAGTTGTTATAATAATATTGCAAAGCTTTCAAAAAGCAACGTACATACAGTTTCAAATCTTGAAAAAAATTATCTCTAAAATTTTGAAAATGCTCTAACAAAATCTTTAATCTTTAACAAAAAAGACGGATTTTTAACTAAATAGATCAAGTTTCAACTAAAAATATGAGTTTTCAACAAAAAAGATAAATTTACAACTAAAATCAATTTTTGACCGGAAACTAGAAATTTGAACTAAATATCACAAAATCATTAGAACAATTTTGAATTTTTGGAAATATTTTGAAATGTTTGGAAAACTCTTTGAATTTTTGAAATTCTACGAAATCTCTTAATTTCTGTTAATACATTTTTGGAAATACAGTAAAATATGATAAAATTCTGTTTGATTACATGCAATGTAATGATATATTTAAAACCCCATGAAATATTTGAATTCCCATGAAATCCTTCAAAATTCTGTAAAATTGACTTAAATACCTTATTGAGAGGTTTTAAAGGCAATTTTTCAAAACGCCGTTTCAAATATTAAATACAAACAAGGGCGCGAAAAAGTCATTACAATAAAAATTTCATCCTCATAAGTATTTGTTTAATTAAGTGTATGATGAATAATAATAATTATAAAACTTTCATTTTTAGATTTTAAGACTCGAGAAGCAGATTTCAACTGTCATTTTATATTTCAAAATATCCTGAATGGTATATATCAAAACTTTGACACAAAATATAAAAATCATTATCATAAAATGAGAGCGTATTTCTTAATCTCGCAAATAATTATTTTCAAAATCGAACAATTACGAATTTTTTATTTTCATTAAAACCTTTTTTGAACATTTCATACTTTTCTGCTATTCAGTATTTGCTTTAAACTTCACGTACATATTTAGATGGTGGATTGGAAAATAGATAAGAATTTCTTCACTCAATAATTTTTTTATTTACTTTTCTGGAAACTGTTTTCAATCTTCCAAGATCATCCCAAGGTACCTAGGTTTTCAATGCTTTATAACTGCGGAATAGTTTTAGGGTCAATGCGTCATAGAGATAAATATTTGTATGGCAAATAATACATTATAGACGTTTAGGTTCGGGAGACTAATTTTGCTTGATTCCAGGATTTTATTAGGCAATGGATTTTCTTATTGGATTCTCATAAAAATTTGTTAAAAATCCGTCTTTTTGGCTGAATTCAACTGTTCGGTTGACTATTAAACTGTTTTGATTGAACATTTTACTATTCTATTGAAAACTCAATTTTTTTTAGTTAAAAGTATAACAACTGCCAATTGACAGATGTCAACTAAGTTGTGTAAAAATTAATTTTGGATCAACAAAAGTAGATCATTTTGTTATGAAGTTTATGTATAATCAAAATGACATACAACTGTTTGGTATCCCGGTCTTTACTGAGTAGAAAAATCAGTCAAATCTGAATTATCATTTAACTAAGAATCAGTCCATATTGAAAAATTCATATGCTAAATCTATTATAATAAACACATTTGGTAGAAAAGAAAATACCACAAATACAATATTGCCAGTGAGTAATGTATGTATTTGATGTAATATCGCTTCCGCGTTACATTATTATGTTTTTCTTATGTATTATTTTTTGTAGTTTGATCCTGATCCTCCAGGATGATTCCAATGCTGTGGATCATTAGGATCATTTGGTGGACGCCGTATGTAAGGCCTAAAGCCACTCATACGACTGGGAATTGAAACTGGGTAAGAGTTCTGGAAATGATGTTCTGAAGATTGAGACTGCTCAATAACCGGATCATTTAAGTCAAAATCATTTCTCCGGCTTGCAGCCTTTGCCTTGCCCCGACTTCCAATTTCTCCAGGGGCATGCTCATTCATTGCGTTCTCTTCTAAATTATTTTGAGAAGAAACTGGTTCTCGAATCCTGACTCCTCTTTGTTTTTTTGGGTTTTCTGTAAAAAGACTGCTGCCGTATACAAAAATCATCATATCTGATCCAGCGATCTGCATGTTGACCGAGGATCTACATTTGCCAAGTGTTGAAAAATCATTATTACGAGGGGTCGACGGCTCTCAGTTTTCATGTACGAGGAATATATTCTCAAAGAATAGTTCAAAATACTTGAACAATGAGTACATTTTGAAATATTCAAAAAAAAAAAAAAAAAAAAAAAAAAAAAAAAAAAAAAGAATTTAAAAACTGGAGCCGAGTCTTAAAATCGTGTTTAAAACGTCGGATTTTTCGAGAAATACCTGAAAAATTGTGAGAATATTTGACACTTTTTTGTAATAATTCGGAATTTTTCAAAATACTTGGGAATATTTGAAAATTTTCTAGAATAATTCAAAACATCTGAAATATTAAGAATATTGATACCTTCTTGAATCATCTCTTGTTCTTTTAGCTTTTTTGCTAATCGCCGGTTGCTCTTTGATCGGATTGATGGCTGACTTATAAGCTGACTCGTACCTTCACGATTAGGGTTTAAGAACGGTTTTCTTCTGAACATGTTTTTGCTTGATCGCATTGTTTCATCATGTACCAACGTTCTCGCTTCTTCATCCTTACATTGTTGGTAATAAGCTTCAAGTTCCGCTTCACGAGTTTGATCAAGTAACCACTCGACGTTGTCTAGTTTCGAGTATTCTTGGCTGTGTTCTGGTTCCTGGTGATCAGTTGCTTTAGGCAGACGCCCATTCCTAAAGTTAAATTTGTACGTAACATGTTGTATTTCTGTGAAAAGACAAGTATATAAAAATATATACAAAACTCATCACACCTGGTTCAAATGACGTGATAGATTTTCACCTGCTGGATTCAGTGGATGAAAAGCTTCTTGAGTATAAGAATGGTGTCCTTGACCTTGTTGATCAAAAGATTCTGGAGAATAAGGAGGTACATTCAAATTCAGAGCATCATTCGCTAATGAAGTGGGATAATGTGTCGAAAACGGTTGCATATGGAATCTAGAAGTGGCAAGATGATCTATTCCCAATCCATCATTTTGATAAGCCATAGTCGAGGCTCTGCTCAAGCCTGATGGTTCTGCACAGAGACAAATATACAAAACTCTATACAAAACTCATCACATCTCGTCCAAATAAACTGATAGATTTTCACCTGTTGAACTTCCTTGATGCCAATATTCTAGAGGATGAGGATGATATCCATGACTCTGTGGATAGAAAAATTGTGGATAATAGGATTGGTGTCGACCTACACCCGAAGCCTGTTGCGCTAGTAAATGGGTATCTACTCCCTCTGGATCATTTCCAAAAGTTCCTGTCTTGATTCCGTTCAAACCTGATGCTTCTGTAAAGAGACAAATATAGATAAAACTCATCCAGTTAGAAACAAATGATCCATATGATGACTTAAAGTGGATAATGCTTATGATAGTTACCAATTTCGTTAAAGAAAACCATGAAGTTAAGCACAAGAGCACCAAAGAAGAGCCTCATTTTATTTCGACGTTGATTAAGCTGACTTGTTTAGAATTTCGTACGGGGAAACTAATGATTATTTAGAAACCTGCTCGCTTATATATACTGATCGTTTGACGTACATTTGCAGGAAGCGGAGGGAAAAATAGGTAGGGCGATGTACACATTTTAAAGTTTCATTTATTTTCCCAGAAATTTTCCTCAATCTTCGAAGATTGCGACATACTACCCAGGTGTTTACTATTTTATATCTGGGTAATAATTTGAAATTTGACTCGCTATTAAAATTACTGTTTGTATATCAAATACTACACTTCAGACAATCTATATCCGTGAACATAAAAAATTGCACAATATCATGTCCCTAGAATTTCATAAGCTTGTCCTTGGAAGACTCGTTTTTGTTAATTGTAAGTTATTCTTTAAGAAATTTTCTCCAATGATATCTTATCGGCCTATTATTTTAATAAATTTTCGAACATATCCCTGCCATCATATTAATTTCAAACTTTTATCAAATTTCCCCACCGATTTCGAAAGAGGCCAGTAAAACTCACCACAATCCGACAAGAAACTTGGAATATCTAAATCTTGAAAAAGTAATTAATATTCTAAGATGAGTTTCAGCACTTGCAATTGTTTCTTTGAATGTTAATTTGTAACAATATTGATCAATGCAAAAATGTACGAATGCTCTTCCATTATTATGACTCCAGTAATTACAGATATGATGGTTAAATTTTTTTTGATAAATTTTCAACTCAAATGATGAATCTTTAACCATGTTTTAATCCTTTAAATGAGTAGTTGAATTTTTAACAAACAAAAAAACGAATTTTTGACAAAGGTGTCAAATTTAATAATTCGAATAAAGAATATTTTAATTTTGAATGGACATCTGTGGAGTTCAATAGAAAAAATGAATTTTTCGCTATATAGTTGAATTTTTAAGCTAAAAGTTGAATTTTCAACTAAAAATATGAATTTTCAACTAAAGTGAAGAATTTTCAAACAAGTTTTAAGCTTTCAAACAAGTATTTGAATTTTTGACAAAGAAAAAAGGAAAGACATCTTTGATAAAACAATGTCAAAGTTAATATTACCTTTTTTTCTTTATTTAAACAAAAGAAAAACGGCTTAAGTAATATATAGACGATCCCTGAAAAAAATTTCAATTTTTAATGAAAATCTGTGGAATTCAATAGCACAGACGAAATTTCAACAGAATAGTTGAATTTTTAACCAAATAGTTAAATTTCCAACCAAAAATTAGAATTTTCAACTAAAATGACAAATCTTCAACCAAAGAGACAAATTTTGAACAAAATAGGTAAATTTATAACCAAAAAAATTAATTTTCAACTAAGATGATAAATTTTCAACGAATAAGATAAATTTTTTAAAGAATAGATTCATTTTCAACTGAAAAGATGAGTTTTCAACAAAAATTATCAATGTTCAGCCAGAAAGTAGAAACTTGAACTTAAAATCACTTGAAATATTTGAAATCCTATGAAATCCTTAAAAATTCTGGAAAATTAATTAAAATACATTATTGAGAACTTGTAAAGGAAATTCTTTGGAAAAGCATGAAAAATGCCTTGAAATATATTAAAATCAATTCAAATCTTTCAATCTTTTTTATCTTTAAATCTTTTTTATCTTTTATCTTTTAAATCCTATGAAAGCTTATCCCATAATTTCAAAGTACGGGAAACTCTTTGCAATTTTATTAATTTTTTTTGTTTAATTTCCTAACATTCATTGAAATCTTGAAAATAAGATCAAATCTCAGTCCACTTTGGTCAATATTAAATACAAATAAGGGCGCGAAAAAGTTATTGGAATAAGAATTTCATTTTCGTAAGTATTTGTTTAGTAAATTGTATAATAATAATAATAATTGTAATTAGGATCCGTTAAAAATTTACGTCACGCTATTTTTAAAAAAATTTTCCATTCCTTCCCTTATTTGTCACAGTGAATCGTCCAAAATATGAACACCACCACCACCCTCGTTCTAAGATAAATTAAAAGAAAAAAATTATTACATTTTCAACGATTATATCGTTTTTCAACCAAATAGTTAAACCTTTCAGAAAAACAGACTAATTTTCATCAAAACGGTTAAGTTTGAAGTTGATTTTTCAAACAAGAACTTGTCTACCAAAAAGGATGAATTTTCAAAAAAGCAGTCATGTTTTAGACCCAAGAAGATGACTTTTTCTTAAAATAGGCGAATTATCAACAAATCATTAATTTTTCAGCAAAATAGTTGAATTTTTAACCACATAGTTGAATATTCAACCAACAAAGATGAATTTGCAATCAGATGGTCGAATCTTCAATGAAAAAGATTAAACTGAAAATAAGATGAAGTTTTAACATAAAGTTCAATTTTCAACCGAAAATGAAAAATAGTTAAATTTGCAGTTCAAAAAATTAATTTTCTACGGAAAAAGACGAATTTCCAACTATACCCTATGAACATTAAACAATAACACAGTAGTCAAAATGTAAATTAAATAATGATAAATAATAAGAATAATTAAACAGAAGTATGTTTCAACGAAAATAGTTGAATTTCTTGTTATTGCGTTCTATTAATTAAGTTAGCAAATAAACTTCACGTACATGTGGAGTTAGGGAATTGTAAAACAGATAAGGATTTATTCTCCTTAAAATTTTTTCCAATCTTCTAAGATTATTCTGAGATATACCCAGGTCTTTAATGTTTCATAACTGCGTAGTAATTTGCGGGACTAATTTGGCTTAATCCCAGGGATTTATTAGGCATATTTTGTCTAATAATATCGCAGTAATTGCGTAAATGTCATTTTTTGAAAAAATATTACTTTCCACAAAAAACAGATGGATTTTCCTATTTGGATTCTAATACTCTTTTGAAAATCCGTCTTTTGGGATGAATTCAACTTTTTTTATCTAATATTAAAATCTCTTTTGACTAAAATATCAACATAAAAAAACTGGTATAAGCTTTAACAAAATTTTTCTATCTTAATTAACGAATACACATATTTATTGATTTTTAACTGAAAATTAAACTATTCCATTTTTATTAAGAATTTGTCTACTCTAGCTGAAAATTCAACTATTTTGTCGAAAATTCGTCTTTTTGGCCTTGGAACTTGAAAGTTAAGTTTTTA
>CAKNWT010329336.1:0-11697 GCA_932066315.1 Andricus coriarius | reverse complement strand
TATTACCATCTGTGTCACTCTTACGGCATCAGCCCAAATACCGCTCCGCTAAACGCTCCTCGGGAAATAGAATTAATTGTCGAGAATGAGAAGTGTCGGATATACTGGAACTTCATATTCTCGACAATTGTTTCTGTTGCGCATTCGAGGCCTGACATAGTCCTTCTTGACTTCGAGAAACGAACCATGTTCGTTATCGAATTTTCGGCACCAGCTGACAAAAACATCATAGCCAAGGAGAATGAAGAGAATGAGAGGTATAAAGAACTTATAAGGGACTTGCGACGGCTATAACCAGAATATTCCGTTAAGCTAATCGTCTTGATCATCGGCGCTCTTGGAGGTGCCAAGGTTTCACTGGTTAATAGCCTGAAAAGCATCCCTGCGTGTCAAGAAAATGCCAAGACACTTGCGGGGAAAATGCAGAAGGCAGTCGTCCTTGGGTCGCTCCGTGTCCGCAGGGTGCACGAGACTTTTGCCGGGTCTTCGTATTGAATTCGTCGCAGACTGTAACCACCTATCTCACGGTCGTGAGACGTGGTTGCAGCTGAAATTTTACCACGATTTCGCTGGGAGCGGTTGCAATTTTTCAGATTGGCACCTGCTCCCAGCGAAATCCTGCGTTTGTCCTCATGATAAACATTTATATATAAGTGGCACCATAAATAAATCATTATTATATTTATAAATTACATCGTGAAACCTGACTATGTAGATTATAACATCCGGTTGAAAATTTTCACTATCCTTGCTCCCCATAAAGAAATAGGATTTCAGTTCGGTGTGCAAATAAAACTTAAGTTAAAATGAAGTTCACACATCTTTCTTCTTAAATTATGTTGACACTGTTAGAAAAAATAGATAGTCAACATCTCTAAAATATTTTCATAAAATTTTGTGATTAAATTAAAAAAGTTTTTCAAGGATGATCCATTTTTATGTCAGTCATAAAGATAAGCCAGAAAGCTCTCACAGCTACTATATTCTATTTATTTACGTTATTTATAGATCACTTTCCAGGCAAATAATGCATTTTTAATGCATGTAACCTGCTATATTTTTCTAGTGATTCCATTTTCATTAGGTTCTTTATTTCCGAAGCGGTTGTTATTTTCTTATAATTGTTATTTCAATCAACTACCGAAAGCGGTTTACTGTCAACCGAGCTGTCAGCCTCTATTAAATTCTTTACACTGGATTTATATAATGTACTTTATGAATTATATTGTATCTTAGTATTGACTCATTCGAATAATTTTAAGGTATTCAAATTGTATATGAAATATAATATATAATTGTATACATAACTTTAATTTTTCAGGATAAACTACTTAGCAGCTGGGTTAACACCAACATGGTATCATCTAACAAACATCGCTCTGCATGTCACTGCCTGCGTTCTTGTCACCAGAGTCAGCCTAACTGTAGCCTCCTTACGACCTGGTTTCGCCGCTCTTACGGGTCTCATCTTTGCCGCACATCCTGTTCATACCGAAGCGGTAAGTAAAATTATAGTTTACTTAAAATATTAGGAGGACTGCAAAAATATGCTCTTTTAATTTCTATAGTACATTTCGTCAGATGATGGTGCATTTAACAAGATTTCTTACATTACTATAGCTATTATTTACTGCATATTAGACACAAAAACTACGCTATATATCAGGCACATGAAAAATAAAAACTGGCAATGTCAAACAGAAAGGTGCATTAGTTACTTTCATAGACCTGAAACCATCAGACTATAACTAGACACACAGCCATTTACATCACACAATGTTCAAGATAAACGCTCCCTCTTTACACCGCTTAATAATTTATCCTCTAGATGCGCCTCAAACCAGATCTACAAAACAATCTCGTTTGGAAACATCCTTAGACACCGAAATTATACGCTTCTTTTAGTAGCATGTCCAGGTCGACCGAATATACACGTCTTTTAACCGTGAAGCTAATATAAAAATACGCCTACTAACAACGCCCCTAAAAACTTAAATTCGGCACGTTACCATCAACAGACTCAATATTATACACTTTGACATATGGACTGTCCACACTGCGTTATTGAATCACCCGAAATTTCAGGTAATTTTCCAAATAGACACGCCAACTAACCACTGCAATTACGTCTTTCCTTCAAAAACCCTTAAAAACGTTCATTAAACCCTCAGAAAAAATGTCCCAGTAAATCCGATTAGCACTCGCTGACACAGAAAAAACTAGGAGTAAGAAATGTTGCAGATAATGTGCGAAGTGGGGTAACCGCCATCAGAGTAACTGCGACTAGAGTAAACTCACCGTGGTGAATCGCAGATATCTCTGTCGGACTCCGCTAGAGGCAGCACGTTACAGACGTGTACCCAAGGAAGGTTTACCTCAGTTGGGAGTAATCAGCTATTACCCTGCTTAAATGATTACCCGCAACACTGCGTACCCTCAGTTTTTTCCGTCGACATGCCACTCCAAATAGAATCATCCATAATCTGCGCCATAACCATATACCTTAACTGATATAATGAAAAAGTAATAATTTCTCATTGACCATGCCTATAAGGCTTAGCACGCCTTATAACTGCGCCCAACAGTCACGCCCGCTATTCACGTTTAAACAATATAAACAAATACAATGAAAAAATGCACAATTTCTTGGAACCGTCCCTCAGGATTAATTTATACCCGCGGCCGATTAACACATTAGCCAAACACGCGCATAAGCCAAGTCGTTAATTATTAACTTTCTATATCATTTTCTCAAAATAAAAAATCCTTTTGTTTTCAACATAATTAAAAGAAAATCGTATATTTTTTAATTTGCACGACTTTTTCCTATTAAATTCTAGGTGGTGTCTACACTGCCAGCGCCGGAAAGGAAGCTGTTTGCCGGCTGTTTTTCACAAAAAGCGAAATACGAAATAAAGGAGAATTACCTATATTGTCATGCAAATACCTGGAAATATAATTGTCAAGGTCAAAACTGATAAGAATAATGTTTTTAAACAGAAAAATAATGTGTTAGCATTTTTTTTCATGAACATATGGTGAGCGTAGACCAAGTATTTTCAGTGTAAATAGGAACTACGTTAAACATAATCGGTTATTTATTTAAATTACGTAAATTGATCATAATTATAATAAAAAATAATCTATTTTATTATTTGATTGAATAAACTTTGAAAAATAAAAACATATGAAGAAACGCTTATGTTAAGAAATTATGTTTTACGAAAATATTTTTAAAAATAAATCTTTCTTGTATGTGTCTAGTGTTTTTAATTATGAGTGAAATGCAGCCAATAAACGCACTGGTCAACGTAAGCGCAGTAGGTCAACCGGCTAAAGTTGGGATAATCTGGTAAAATAATCAATATTTCATTGATATAACACGAATTGTGTATAATAAATATAGAAGATTATTTTTGTGACCAGATACAGGCGTGCCTTCCCGCTCCCCACGATACGTTTGAAAGGAGTTTGACCAACATTATTTTTGTGACCAGACACGAGGGTGCCTTCCCGCCTCCACGGGTCGTTAATTGTAATTCTTGAGTCGCACATCGACGATAAAGTGTGATATAAATATAGAACGTTCCATCCAAAGATTCAAAAGCCAAAAACTAACAATATAACTCTTAAGTTGCATGGCCTTACACTAAAATGCGTGACAGGCCCTTCCGTATGCTTTAAATATGAGTTTTACCGGTACCGATAGTGCTTACACCACACAAAAAACGTAATTTTAGCAAGTTTTAAAATTGAAAATTGTTTAATTTTTTTAACCTTCATAGCCATATTTGTAATCAGTGCATAAAAATACATCGCTACAGGCTTTTCGGAACTTCACACCCGGGAGGAAAAAAACAGCCGGCAACGATCCACTACGTAAATTCTATCCTCTAGCGATATAAAGAGAAGCATTTGACCGATTTGCAAAATAAATTACGTAAATGAGGCAGTAAAATTACTTTTAAAATACATGCACAAAGTTTTGAAATGTTTTATAATTAGAAGAGTAAATAAACTGATTGTTGATTTTACAGCAATTTCATTTTATAACATTGTTTAATTTCGAAAATTTCCAGAGAAATATGCCTTTGTTTAAATTTTGAAAGATGTTTCGGATATAAAAATTATGACTGTAGTAAATGTGGAAACATAATAAAGATAATATTTAAGGTGTTTTAAAGAGAAGTGTATCTTATCACCCTTAAGGTGCTTACGAAAAATATTGAAAAAGAAACTTAATATTCTAATCCTGAATGTTAACCTTTTATCCTTCAAATTTATTTCAAAATATCCATTAAATTACGCTGAGTCTCATCTTGTTGGATTGAGTTTCGTAAACAGAAAAAGCAGTATTATCTCGTAGTTGAACCTCACGTTCATTATGCGCTTCACTAAGGCGGAAGTACTAGAAATGAAGGAAAGACAAAGAACTTGAGAAAACCGGAATCAGCGGGAGTGATTTCTTCTTTCGGAAGGATATTATCGACTCATCTGCATTTCATTTCGACGCCCGGTTATTGCTCAAGCTATCTCATCAGAGAATTTTCTCGTTCTGACGAAGATTGAAAAATTCTGCCGCTGCTAGTTTCAGCCAAACTAAATTATACAAAAGTTAACAAAATTCGCTTGGCAAAAATAGACTCGGTAAAAGAGACTTTAAGAAAGGAACACTCTCTGAGTGTATATTTCCTCATTTTGTGTGAGATTAGAACAACTGAATAATTTTAAATGGTCTGTTCATTTAGATGTTCATTTGAAACTATCAGACCTCTAATTTTACAGGAAAATGGGAATTACATTTTTTTACCATTTCTATATCGTGAAATGGGACACATTAATGCCAGATGGGGATCATGTAAGAACAGAATCCTTGCTTTGAAACAAACTTTTTTGTTTCAGATTTTTATGATTGACTACTTTTCTATTAAAAATTAATTATTGAAATTTCCTGCATGTGGTTTCTAGTCTTCATCAGGCTTTGATTAAGTACATTACACATCACAATGTTTACCAGGACCACAGGCTATCTGTTATTTCAGAGGATGTGAAATTAGAGAGGTCCCTCGTGATTACAAAGGATTATGACACATCCTCCTGACGCGAAAACCGCGACACGAAGCTCTCTGCCTTCTGGTTCTCTGCGATAGAGGGTTATACCATGAATAGCAAGATATTGGATTGTTCACCTCAAAATAGCCACAATGTTCAAACAATGCTTCCTAATCCTCCAAACATTCAATCATTTTACCAAAATTCGGTTTTCATTCAAGTCAATCTATTATAGTCAGGAACTCATAAATTTTCAATTTCTACATCCCACAATTCTGATTGCATATTTTGTGAATGATATATCGATAATTTTTCATGAACCGGCCACTCATTTTTTTTGCTGTGATATATTTCTTTTAACGTATTCAATAATTCTACAGATAGGTATACTTCTTCTCATTATTATTTAGAAAAATATTCCATTGGAATTAGTTTTTTGAAAGAAAAGCTTTTTTTCAAAATTTGGCCTGCCCATCTTACAGTCGTCGTCCAAAAATACAGAATCGCCATATGTCTTTAATGATGATCTTTAATGAGGGCTTTACTTTAAAAATACAGACTTTAATTAACTAAACAGCGGTAGATTGACCAATTTTCTTCTATTTTTCAAAATTTTAATGTCATATTTTATTTCAAATTAAAGTGTCGGAAAAATACGTAGGACTAGGTAAAAAACATGGTTCTTTATAAAATCGAATCTTTAGCAGGAAATAGAAAAAAACTTCTAGGTCAATTTCAACTCCACAGAATTTCAAATTTCAATTAGACCCAACTCTACGTTTAAATGATATCTATATTTTGTAATTTTACATTCATCTCGCGAATACCTCGCATGCAATTTTACAACATTTTTTATTGTTTTTTCGAAGGTTATCATGCTATTTTCATAAAACTTTTTGAATGAAAGTATGTCAATGTTAATTGGATTCTTTTTAAAGAGTTGCTAATAAATAGAGTTTCTTTTAGAAAAATTGCGAAGTTAAGTATTGATGATAGAGTTTCTTGATATTTTTTTTTTATTAATTTCGGTTCCATTACAAGTTCCAGTTTAATTGGCTCTACAAGTTTCACGAAAATCTGAAAGACATTTCCTGAAGTGGATTTCCAGTATTGAGGATGGTTCAGCTTTAACAAGTTCATCGGCTGAAGCATTTTCTCGAAAAGTAATTAGTGTGAAGTTGGTTGAACAATTTATTATTATTATTATACCTTTAAGCCACATACCTTTCAGAGGTTTACTCTACATTTAGCTCTACACATGTTTTATTTTCTTCAGTTTTATAAGTTGGATTAAGCTACTCATTCCTTTAGTTGATTCTTTCTACCGACTGAATGCGCATATTTTGACAAATAAAGGTGGATGTTGATCCTGGGAATGACCGAGGGGTTCAAAACTCGACCGATGGAGTGTACACTTACTTCAAGTGATTGCAGTGACTTGACGTGAATTCAAGTGACTTCACGCCAGTGATTTCAGCGAAGGTGTACACCTGACTTCACGAGTTGTTAACCTCTCGGCAATGACCAATTTATTTTTTTTTTCATAGTTTGAAATAGAAGTTTTCTTGAATTTAATCTCATCAGATATTACAACCAGATTAATTGTAGAATAAATTCTCAAGATTGTTTGATTTAGATTTTGATTAAATTTCATTCAATTTTTATTCTTTCAAGATACAATTAATTCTCAGAAATATTAAGGATAAAAATATAAATGGTGTTTATAATTCTTTAATAATTAATTTAGAATTTAATTCTCACTTTCAATTAATATGAGCATAACATATAAGTATTCACTATCAGTTTCCTATTAAAATTTCCCTGATGATGACGCCTAAAAGGTTTCGGAACATGTGGGACCCAGGTAGTATAAATAAGACGGATAAATAATAAAGAAATGAAAGAGAGGTGGCTTTTGATGTCTCTTCCTTTTTCTCCCTCTTTATAAAAATTGTCATATATCTGTCTCTGATGAGCCTTTTTGCAGTGTTTTTTGTAAACAGATTTCTCTTATTGTAACTCTTTTTGTGCAATTATTTTGCATAAATTAAATTTCTTGAGTATTTGTTTTAAAAAAACAACAGTTTTTTGAAAAACATTATACTTTTTAAGCCCTCTTGTGCAATTTTGTTGAGCGATTTGGCTTTTTGAAAGTTTTTGTTGATTTAACCCTTCGCTGGCACACTAGGGTCAAAAAGACCCCAGACATTTTGAACCTTGTTTAAATCCCTTTAACATTTGAAAATGGTACTTATACGGTTATTGAAAAAGAAAAAAAGTTATTAATTTTGTCGTAAAAAATGTCATCTTTCGCAATGTTTTAACTTTTACAATCTCTTTTTCATATTTAAAATAAATTTTGAACTAAATAACCCACAACATTCTTTCCAGTAACTATCCAAGAGTGTGTAAAAAATTCAGCTACTCAAAATAATCAATTTCCTCTTTGCGGGAAACCTTTTTCGCTTGGGGTGAAAAAGACCCCACTATGCCAGCTATGTTACGCGTCGGGAAGTGTCCCATCGAAGGGTTAAAAAATGTTATTTCAAATATCAAACGGAGACATTAAGCTATTAGACCCTGAGATGTATTCTAGCGTTCGGCTCTTTTGGCGTTCTCAAGAGTTCGATTCTTGGTCAACCAAAAACGCAATTTAAAAAAAGTTGATTAGAAGAATCAACTGATATTGCATGCAATTATTTAGATTATTTAAATGAGATTGATTTAAAATTATGTGCTATTGCTAGAGACCCAATTAAACTTTACACAGATTGAAGAAAAGAAAATGTTAAAGATTTAAGAACTTTCATGGGCAATTAATGATTTAAAGCGAGTGAAATTAAAGAGGTTTTACTTATATACTTTAAAAAGCGAAATATTTAAAACTAAGACGTTCATAATTAAATACTTTCAAATGAGAATTTGAAAACTTTTTGTTATGATATTATCATCAGGTAACTCTATGCATACCGAATGCCCAATAGGCAAACATGCATTTCACCGATCTTTTTTTTAAACTTATACTAACTTATTACGCGTATTCAAAAAAAATGGGAAAAGTTTTTAGAAGAAGTGCAGTTTGGTTTAGCTTTAATCAAATTATATTTAAACTAACAATTTGTCACTTAAACTTCACTAGGGTATCCGAATTCTGGGGTGCCAATCATTCTCATTAACACATAGTTCGGCACTAAACAATTTTTTAAATTAAATATATCAATTTTTTTATTTTAACTATAAAATGTCAGAAAATTTATTTATTTTTAATAAAAATGTAATAACTTTGTACTAGTATACTTTATGTCTGGACTTTAAATGTCATTTTTTATTACATAATGCTATAATTTTTATCATATTTAAAATATCCTTATTTCAAATTTCGGAATTTAAAAATTGTTGAGTGTGACAAGTTTGTAGAGTTTTTAGTGTTTTCCTAAACTGCTAAATTTTAATCATACATTCTGAAACTGTTCCACTTTGTAGGTTTCCAAAGTCCAACTGCACAACATGAAAGGCCTTTGATTTCCCAATGAAAAATTATAAGTATACTTATGATGGAAAGTCAATCACTTTTTAACACGTTTGTAATTTGTCAATATACACATTTTAATTTTGAAAGAAAAATGTTTAAGTTTTATTTTGAATTCCTTGGAACTAAAGTAAGGCTTCCAATTTAGAATTATACATTGTAGAACGTTTTATTGGGTTAGCGCAATTACGTACCTATCCAGGAAAATAGCCATGACTGATTTGCTGAACAGATACGTTTTAACACTTTTTCTAAATAGGCACGCTCTTTCTTCTTTTCTTATATGGCGCCTACACGACATTTTCGATTTATAATTGTTAGAGTTTAAGTATTTTAGTTTTTACTTAATAAATTGATCTTTATTCTTAAATACTTAACATTACACATTTTTTCGATAAGAGGGTTTCAATTTCTTAATTTTTATTGCCGGCAAAGGACCCGTAATTGAAACATTGGCTCAAAAAACGTTTCATGGCCCAAGATTTTCACTCACTGAAATATATGTCCATATCGTTAGTTTGTTTGATTTTTAAATTCGTCCGCGGTAGTGCTGAAATTGATCAAATTTAACTTTTAAAAAATGTATTTAATTTTTTGCCTAAAACTATTTTGAACTTCTATTTAGTACATTTTTAATACATATCTTTCAATTTTAAGAAGTATTAAATACAGTAAATTCTTTGAAATGATTTGAAATTCTTCCAAACTTATTAAATATCTCGAAAATTTCTTGTAATAATTTAGTATATCCCTACAATATTTCAAATCCTTTGTAATCCCATAAGTTACTGACATCAATTGCAAAATCTTTAGAATCTCTTAAAATATCATAACATATTTTCAATCTTTTGGAATACCTTGAAATTTTTTAAAGTTCTTTAAAAGTCCATGGAATTTAAAAAATCTCTAAAATCTTTTGGAATCCCGTGAAATTTGTTAAATCATTTGAAAATACTTTGGATTTTTTTTAAATACTTTAAAATGTTGAGAATATTTTTAAAATACTTCAAATTATTTCAATAAATTGAAAACACCCCGAGGTATTTGAAATCCTTGAAAATTCAGTGTCGTTTATACATTTAAATTTAATTTTTTATCATCTAAGTATTTCTCTAATCCAGTAATTAAGCCCGCCATCCCTTCTTCATCCTCTGCCATCAACACTATATCGTCCGCGTATGCCAGCGTATATATCTTTTCGATCCCTATCCTAACTCCTACCCACCCTTTTCTCTTAATTTCTTCTTCCAAGTCTGATATTAATATATTAAATAAAAGTGGGCTCAAAGGACACCCTTGCCTCACTCCTCTCACCAACCAGTAACTATCTCCTACTTGCTCTACTACTTTTACCTTGCTTTTTGTATCTCTAAACATTTTTGATGCTCTCTTTATTAATCCCTTTCGTACCCCGTTTTCACCATAACTTATTCTATCTCGCCTCGGTTTAACGAGTCAAACGCCGCCTTCAAGTCCATGAACATTGCTATCATTGTCCCATTATCCCTTTTAATCCTCTTATTTACTAGATAGTTCAAAACATATATGTTGTCCATCAACCCCATCCCTTTTCTAAACCCTGTCTGATTCCGAGTCACTATCTTTTCTTCCTCAACTTCTCTCTTTAACCTCTCCGATAAAACAGACACATATACTTTATACAATGTTGGCATTAGTGTCACTCCTCTATAATCCTTAACCTCCTCCCCTTTGCCTTTCTTCACTATTGGTATCACTATTCCTTCTTTCCATAACTCAGGCCACCCCTCTCCTCTCCGTACTCTATTACACATTAACCATGCCCATTCCTCTAATTCTGTCACCTCATATTTCCAGACCCTAATACCTTGATTATTTCCTCCCTTGTAATGTCCTCCTCCTCATCTGATTCCCTGCCATCTTATCCTCCTTTCCTAACTTTCTTCTCTACCCCTCCTAGCAATTCCATAAAATATTGTTACCTTTCTACCATCTCAATATCCTGGCTTACTAATTTCCTTCTTCTTCTCTCTCTATTTACTACCTGCCAAACCTACTCTTCCGTCCTAGCCTTCTCCGCTTCCTCTTCAAACAATTTATTTTCCTCCTCTTTTTTTTGCTCACACAACTCATTATACGCCTTCTTTTTTCTTCTAGATTCTTCTCCACTACTTGTTCCTCTTCTCAATTTTCCTAATTCCCTCCTCACTTCCTTCTTCTTCTGTTTACATTCCTCATCCCATCCACTTCTATCACCTCCTTCACTAACCTCTTTTTTGCATATGTACTCTAACGCTCGTTTGATTTCTCCTAACGTCATTTCCATTTCCTTGTTTACATTTCCTTCCCCCCTTTTGATATTCCTGAATTTTTCTTTAAACTGTTCTTTACCTTCCATTGACCAATGCCCTCTTCCTGCTCTTTTTACTTTTGCTTCCGTTTTATCCTTATTGCTATTACCCATTTCTCCCTCTACTGTCACTATTAAGGGAAAGTGGTCCGAATCTATATAGTCCCCTACCTCTAGTTCCTTAACCTGTTTCCTTAGCTCGTCGTACACTACCACATAATCAATTACCGTTCCCCTCTTTCCTCCTGAACGTGTATATTCCCCTTCCTCATCCCCCTCTATACTTCCGTTTAGGATAAATCATCCCATTTAGCCTAGGCTCTTCAAAAATTTCTTTCCCTCCCCATTCAGTATCTTGTAAAAAAGCAATGCTGTTTCTCATGGAAATATAATCAGACTATAAAACTAGCCCTATACTTTTGGTGCCCGCCTGTTTTTCCAGGAGTAAAAAAAATCTTCTCGTGTGACGTTACTTCTCACCTTAAAAGATGTCGAGCTCTGTAGCTGAAAAACTAATCTAGATTATTATTTTCTAGGACACACAACGGCAATCGAAACAACAGTTTTTGTCATCATAAATTATATTATTATGAAGCAAAAAATTTGAAGTGCACAACTACGCAAAGTAGTATAAAAATCAATCAGATTTTGTTTAAAGAACACTTGTTTATGTATTTTTAACGCTGGCTTGTCAAAGGTGCCAGTATTTAGGAAATAAAAAATGAATTACGTTGGAATTTTTAGATAATTTTAAAGTAGGACATTTTTATTATTTCCATGAAAAAAA
>CAKNWT010329335.1:0-18733 GCA_932066315.1 Andricus coriarius | reverse complement strand
GTCTTGTTCACATTCACTTTTAAACCCTATTCTTTCACATAGTCTTCGAATACTCTCATCAGCAGATTTATACCTCTTTCATCATCCGCTACAAGAACTACATCATCTGCATATACTAGCGGGGACACTTTGCCTGTTCCTAACCTTGTCCCCCCTTTCCCTTTCCTCTCCAACTTCTCCTCGAAATCTGCCAGAAGAATACTGAACAGAAGTCGGCTCAATGGGCAACCTTGCCTGAGCCCCCTTTCTGTCCAGAATTCCTCTCCTTTCTTGTCTCCTATCTTCACCCTTATCCTAGTTTCCACAAATATTTCCTTTATGCTCTCAATTCATCCTTCGACTACTCCTGTATCTTTCATGGCTACCCATAAAACCCTCCTGTTGACTGAGTCAAATGCTGTCTCAAAATCGACAAACAGTACGAATAGTTTCCTTTTCTTTCGTCCTGGGTTCCTATTGACTAGATAGTTGAGCACTGAGATGTTATCTGTGGTTCACATCCCTTTTTTCTTTTCTTCCACCTGTCTTTCTAACCTTCTTCTAAGCACTTCCGCATAAATTTTGCATCCCACCGACGTGAGTGTTATCCTTCTATATTCCTCTACACTTTTTCCCTCTCCTTTTTTGATCAACGGTACTAACAGCCCTGTCTTCCATTCTTCCGACTACCCTTCTCCTTTCCACACTTTTTTGCAAATCTTCCACATCTCTTCTCTCACTTCTAATCCTCCATATATCAGTGTCTCATTTTCCAAGCCATCTTCCCCTGTTGCCTTATTTCTTTTCAACCACGCAAACGCCTCATTCACCTTTTCCCTACTAATATTGTTTTCGATGACCTCGTCTCCTTCTACCGATTGCTTCCTTCTCCCTTTATTCTATTTTCACCCCTTCTAACAGCCCCTTGAAGTGCTTCGTTCACTCTTTTAATCCTATTTCTTCATTTATGCCCTTCCTTCATCCTCTTTCCCTGTTTATCACTTCCCATTCCCTCCCTTGCTGTACCGCTTTCACTACCTTTGCCATTTACCCTTCTTTCTCCTACTGGTTTTTCTCCTTTATCATTCTTTCGTGCTTTCTCCTTGTCCTGTTGAGTTCTCCTTTTTCCATTTCTTCTTTCCTGCATTTTCTTACACTTTCCTTCATTCTATCTTTACTTTCCCTGCATTAATTGTCCCACCAACCTCTGCTAACCCCCTCTTCTTCTTCTCTTGGTCTCACGTCTTCCCTTACCTCATTAATCACTCCTTTCAGATTTTCTAGCAATTTGTCTACTTTTTCCTCTTCCAAGCACCCTCTTTCCTGTTTTTCTATTTTTTTCTAAATTCTCTTCACTTTTCCTCGCCTTAAAGGCACATTTTCAATTTATTTTCCCTCTTTTCTTCTCTCTTCCCCCTCCCTGGCTTTGGGCCACCACAGCTCATCGTCTCGATCACCGGAAAGTTTTCAGAGTTCATCACGTCACCTACTTTCATTTTACGCCCTCGATCCGTTTCCTTTTACTCAAAATTTCTCATGAACATCTCCTTTTCTCTATCTCCTACCTCTCTTCCTTGTTTCCCGGTCCATGCATTCAAGTCCCTCCCTATCAGGATTGACCTCTCATCTTTTTCCTACGTCGATTGCCTTATTGTTCTCCATTGTCAGTCTTCTCCTCTTCGCCTGTACACGCATACTACAACCACAATAACTTTTCCTAATTTTATTCCTCTAACCGCTGTTCCGTCCTTTTCTTCTATAAAATCTCCCTTTTCTTCGTATGCCACCAGTTCCTTGCTTACACCTGACACCATGTTACTCATTTCTATCTCTTTCACATGCTCATTTCTCGCTGCTTGCATCTTCCACTCATATGCTTTCGGTAATATTCTTTTCATGCCTTTCCACTCCTTCACATCTACCCACTTCTGCACTCCTCCCCAAAAACCTTTCTCCTTGTTCTTTAATTCATTCTTCCTTTCCACTTCATTTACCTCTTCCACGTGCAAATTTGCCCCAATTTCCCCCATCAACTTTTCCACTTCTTCTCTTCCTGATTCACTATCCAATTTCATTCCTCTGATCACTACATTTCAACTTCGTTCGGTCTTCTCTTCTACTTCCATTTTCCTTTCTAACTCTCACAATATTGTTCTCATTCTCACATTTTCTAAGACAATATTCTAATTCACTTACTTTATTCTCTCTCCTTCTCTTAACCCTTTATCCTCTTTCTTTATATCCTCAGACTTACATTCTAGATTTCACACTCTTTCTTCGAACTTCTTCATATCACATTTTCTCTCCTTCTGACTCATCATTTTCATTGCCGCCACACCAGCTCCCATTCTTCTTACTTCACTCTGACTGTACTCATTTCCTCCCAAACCTCATCCTCTCGCTTTTGCATGCCATTCAGTCTTCGGTTCGTTTTCTCTCTGAACACTTTAATGAGATTTTCCAAACTCTCTAAATCGACTTTCCCGTTTACCTTATTCCTCTCCTGTGGAGACTTTTTCTTGAACTATTTTCGCAACATCTCTTCTCATTTCCCTCTTCTTCCCTTAATCTTTTACAGTCTTTCGTTTTGTCTTCGTATACTTTTATCCGTAAACCCTCTTCCCTGCCTCCATTTCTCAAAAAGCTGTCTCGATCCTAAGCTACTAAATCTGGATCTATTAGGCCTACGTTCTCTGGCATAGTAAACTGCACCTCGTCATCATGGGTACTATCTCCGGTATCACCCTTACCCCTAACTATTGCGTCTATCCCCGTGAAATCGTCAGCACCGGGGTTGTTTTCTACCTAATACTGCCCTCTGCTGGACCTTACTGGGCTCCTCATTACAAACATGCTGGCTAATCCGTTCTAATCCTTAGAAATCTTCACAATCCCTCGAAATATTTGAAATTCCGGGAGATTCAATTAAATCTTTTGAATCTTTTGAATTTCCTTTGAATACCTTCGAATGCCATGAAATATATTAAACCGCTGGAAATAACTTGAAACTTTGTTTCCCTTATTTTCCAAATTTCTCTAGAAATCCGATCGAGCTTAAAATCTTTTCAAATCCTGAAAAATGCTGTGAAATCGCTTTAAAATAATTAGAAATCCTACTCACTTTCCTCTCCCCCTTAGTTAATAAAACATTAAAAAATAAATTTTTGTAAGGGCAACCTATAATTATATTCCATGAAAAGCAATAAGCAGCTAGAAGTAATTTTATTTTTTAGTTTTAGGGATAATTCAATCTATTTTACTTCATCTCTAGAAAATTTTCATCTAGCCTGTTATTTTTATTATTCTTGGCCGGAAGATAATACACCAGGATAATTAAATGATCCGTCTCTTGTTGCAGAGTTGAGATCACAGTCCTGGAATTCACCAATCGACACCCCTATTCCTGGCCTTCCTTGTGGCGATTCTTCTTACGCTCCAGAGAGGTCTTCTCCTGCTAGACGACATCCTCCAGGTTCTCCGGTCAGGTCTTCTTCTCCTGCCGATCCTACTCTCCGTGCCCGGTCGAGGTCTCCTAGCGGTCGTTTTCGTTCTTCACGCCTAGGTGCACTTAAAATTGAAGAACTTAGATCAGTTCGGCTTATTCCCCACGTGAATCCGAAGCAGCAATTCGAAATTAAAAGATACACTTTTCCACGCGATGCACCAATTCAAGTGAGAGGAAGATATCAGGTGCTTGTGCCCATGCCAACCGACGAACAAACTGTATTAAGCGCGTCCAATGGTGACGTCTTTGCAATATTCGAGAAAAGAAATACAATTCTTCGTGGAATGTATGCAATGACAGATGGCCGTCAAAAACGGGTAAAAATAAATATGTACAACGGCAAGGTTGAAACTATGACCATTGAAGAGAGCGAGGAGTCTCCTTCAGGCAAGGATCGCCCAATCTCAAGAAATTTTGAAAGAATAAAGGTAGATGATTCTCGTCCACATTCACCGAATTTTCTTCAAATGTAAATAATGTAAAGATTGCGTTAGCAAATCGCCGCCAGTGAAATGTCACTGGAAATCAGTGAGATTCAAATGGTTCAATTCAAGAGAGTATTGATCATTGTAATTGCATCTGCATTTATAGAACATGAGTAATATAATTAAAACTTTTTTGAATATATTGATATTAGGAACGGCTTGACACCATACGTCAACAAGTGATATTATAAACAATGTTATCAATAACTATTCAAGTTTGGATTTTATCTCTAAATCACACTTCTCCTTCCCATTCATATTCCATATCTAATATTGATATTCCATGAATATCAATAAAACTTACGATTATGATAAACAAATAATTAACCAAAAATGGAATTTTTACAGTTTTGTACAAGCAAGTGATTTTCTCATTCTGAATACTACAGAACAGCTTATATTATACGCAACTGTTAAAGTTGCGTGTTTGGTAAATTGTTCGGTAGAACAATCGTAAAGTTTCATTATTAGCCTCACATATCTCTTTATTTGTTAAAGCCTCATTCTTGACGTATTTCGAAGATTTAGACAGAAAGAATCACCATTTTATTAAAAGAACTAATATACATAATTGCACATTTGTCTAATAATTTGTTCATAGCTATCGTCTATTTTGTTACCAGCAAAATATGTTAATAAAATATCTATATTAGCTTACTTCCAAGAAGGTATCATGGAAAAAGTTACTTTTTCTAGAAAAAATCGTTTGATTGGGACATTTTCCCAAATATGATTTTTTATAAACAATTTATTTCACTAACTTTTAAAAATTTCGTAGAATTTATAATTGTTTTCGGAGCAGTTTAAGTTTGGTTCAACGTGAATGACCCTGAAATCTACTGTTATTCTAAAAATGTTAAGTTTCTACGCATAGAACCGAATTACCACAATAAGAATATCCTAGAAATTATTATTATTGTAAAAAATAAGGGTATCATCAATTTTAGATCCGGGACGTACAACCTCAGTGAAATACACAATGAGATTATTAAATTTTTTTACAAATGTAAGTAAATATAAAATTTTTAAATCTCTTTAGTTCCTAACCTACATTTTTGGAGCAGGCCAGAACCATGTGGCACCGCTTGTACACATCTTTTAATTTTATTGATAAAATGGCTCTTTTATTAATATTTGTGGTAAGTATAATTATTTATAATGAAAACAATTTTGGACCAGTCCTGAAGAGGCCATGATATATGGTGAAATGCATTGACGTTTTTAAAAATAAAGATTTCTTCATATTACAACAATTCAATTGCAAGATCAAAGGCCAAAACTAAAAAAAATCTTAATATTTTGCAGGATATAAAATAAAAAACTAAACCATCTAATCTTTCAGTTTAATATTACAAACAAATGGAATTAATGTCGTGGATGAAAGTCGTCAGCTATTATTATTTGAAAATTTTGTAGGATTAAGTTATATCTGGCTAACGGAAACTCCTCGGTTTCTTGTGTGGTAATTTCTTGAAACTTGCCGTTGTACATGTTTATTTTTACCTGTTCTTGAGGACCATACCTCATTGTATATATTCCAGAAAGATATGTATGATTTCCATCCAGTATTGCGAAGACTTCACCATTGGATGTTGATAATACAGATTGTTCTCCGGTTGGCATGAGCGCAGGGGTATTGCATCTTTCTCTTACTGTAATTCGTGCATCAAAAGGAAAAGTATATCTTCGAATTTCGAATCATCGGTTCCGATTCTTGTGGGGAATAAGCCGAACAGAACTAAGTTCTTCGATTTTTAATTGACTTAGGCGGATAGAAGAAGGAATGACAGGAGAAGATCTGGACCTAACACGAAGAGAAGATTCCGCAGAAGGAGGACACCTGACCAGGGAACGAGGAGAATGAGTTCTGGCAGGAGAAGAACTTTCAGGAGAATCAGAAGCTGATTCAGCTTCTGATGTACAGCTGAAAAAATTTTCTTAGAATTGCAGATAGACTATTTTATTGTATTTGCCAGTGCAATAATTGATAACCGCTAAAAACAAGACGAGATTAAAAGCAATCCTCATCCTTTCTAATTAGAGGAAAATCAAACATTGATTAAAAACTAAACTGACCAATATTCTAGTTTTTCATCAGGTTATACAATATATCTTATATTCGTTATCTCAGAGAGCATAGGCATCAAGTTTTTGCTCCTCAGATATTTACATTTCATTAGAGTTATTTTTAAGAAGAAATATTATTTAATTTGTTAAAACTGATATCACAATTCATATCATCTTTTACGTTCAGACGAACTCGATCGTTTGAATGCAAAATTTACATACTGTTACTCGATGAATAATTTTAAATTCCAGCTTATTTCTGGGTTTGATTTTAATAAATTGTTAATTATCCCCGGACATAAGACCATAATTTATAATTAGAAGCGATATTTTTTCTACTTACTTCTTCTAATTTAAAATTAAAATTATTTTTCCGAAATTCCCGTTTCATGTCAGAAATTTCCTTTTCCAAACCAAATTAGAATTTTTTTACGGAAATTCCCAGTTTTTATATAACAATTATAATTTTTCAATCAAATCTCCCGTTCAAAGTGAAAACTACATTATATTAAGCATATCGAAAATTTATGTTTCAAGTCAAAAATTTTTTGTCCGAAAATCAAAATTCTTTACCAGATTCCATGTCGCAACCGAGAATTATAATTCTTTTTGATTATTTCCTTTTCCGAATCCGGATAATTATTGTAAAATTTCACGTCAATTTCTCTTTATATTTTCTTATTTATTTCGTGTGTCAACTATGAATTATAAATCTTTTATAGAATTTATTGCTGCAAGTAAAAATTGTCATTCTTTTGAGAAATTCCTTATTTCAATGACTTTCCAGGATAATAAATTTAAAAATTCATTTAACAAATTTGTTATACCTTTTATTAAAAGATGCTATTTGAAATATAATAATATTAGGATCCTGGTTTTAGAATATTGGGAATTTTAAAGATAAAGATTTGTGGCCAGCTTGAGTATTACTTCACACAAAAAAAATTAATTAATATCGTGAATGAATGTCGTCTACTGTTATAATATCAAAATTCTTTAAAATTGGGTTATCTTTGGTTAGGGGAAACTCCTCGATTTCTTCTGCGGTCATCAGTCGAACCTCGTCGTTGTTCATGTTTATTTTAACCCGTTGTTGACGGTCATGCCTCGTTGTATAAATTCCACGAAGGAATGTATTATTTCCCTGTAATATTGCAAAGACGTCACCACTGGACGTTGACAATACAATTTGTCCTCCGGTTGGCATACACGCAGGAGCACAAAACTTCCCTCTTACATAAATTGATGCATTTTGAGGAAAAGTGTATCTTCGGATTTCGAACCGCCGGTTCGGATTCTTGTGGGGAATGAGCCGAACAGAACTAAGTTCTTCAAATTTTAATTTGCGTAGGCACATAAAAGGACGAATGGCAGGACGAGATCTGGACCTGGCACGACGAGAAGATTCTGCAGGAGGCGAAAAGCTGACCGGTAAACGCGGAGAATCGGTTCTGGCAAGAGAAGACTTTTCCGGAGAATCAGGAGGTCTGCCACGAGGAACGCCGGGAATAGGGGCTCCATTAGGTAAACACTCAAAATTCGTAATCAAATCTGCAACAAAAAACAGAACATTCTATTTAGAATAAGCTGAAAACATACACTCAAATAAGTCAACTAGTGTAATAGAGTTGTACAAAAAGACTCCGGAAGAGAGAAAAATGTTTCCAAAAATCAGTGTGATCGCATCATTAGAGACAGTTGTGCGAAAAAAAAACAGAGGAAATAGTTTTCCTTGTGTATTGTCTTCTACAGATTTCATACTCTTCCACTATTCCCATCTATTCATCTTTTTATAACATTCCTCTTTTTTCCCTTTTACTCGTGTTTTGGTTGAGAATTAATCCTTATCTGCCGACAATTCAACTATTTTGATAAATTTTTGTATCTCGATTGAAATTATATAATTATAGTTGACACTTGAACTATTTTTTTGCGAATTTAATTATTTGGTAAAACATGCAACTATTTCGTTGACAATTTCTCCTCTGCGATTAAGAGTTCAACAATTTAGTTGTAAATAGAGCTGAATGTTGATAATAAACATATGTTTGTTTTTTGAAAATTATTTTTTGTACTGAAAATTCAAACATTTCACTTTTTGGTGAAAATTTATATTCTTTAATTAAAAATTGAACTATTTGATTATCAATTCGTTTTTTTATTTGTTTATAAGTAATTCCTTCGACTGAATATTTAACTATTCCTTGCTTGGTAGAAAGTGAATCATCTTGGTTAAAAAGTTATCTTTGTTTCTTGAAAACACAACCAAGAACTACACAACAAAGAAATGAATTGAGAATTCATTTCTTTGGTTGAAAGTTTCTCTATTTTGTTAAGAAATTTATATTTTCTGGTTAAGAAATTCTTTTTATGGTTGCAGAATTGTTTTTTTCGGTTTAGAATGAATTATCTTGAATGGAAATTTTAAAATTCCATTTTTCGGTGGACACATAAAACTGTTTGTTAGTACGTAAAAATAGATCACATAATTTTCCTGTTTTATCCTCTCAAGAAACAGTAAGATTTTATTTAACCCTTCCAATCCAAAATCATCTTACTATTTTACGTATTACCATGTAGGAGTGTACCGTATGTGCACGTGCACATATGGTAGGAAGTATGCAGATTAAATCGCACAAATTTTTATTTGGCTATAGGTTTAAAATTGTTGATAAAATTATAGATATATCATAGTCACCAATAAAATGAAGGATAATTGCCAAAAACAAAACGAAAGCAGAAAGAATCCTCATCTTTTCTATTTAAAGGAAAAACTAATTAATGTATTGATGAACACTTGGATTAAAAATTTAACTAATGAATATTTCAGTTCTTCGTCAGATTCTAGTTTGTTTTCTAGTCGTTATCACATACGTGATAAGCGTCAAGGTTGTCCACCTTAGATACTTACAGTTCATCAAAGTTATTTTCACGAATAAAGATTTAATTACTAAATTCGATAAAACTGATGTCACAATTTATATAATCTTTAGTGAATTTTTAATTTTTCTCTCCTTAAATTAAATTGTACTTAATAATTTGTAAACATTGAATCATGAAAAATGAAACATTTCATAAATGTTTAAACTTATAATGATTATAAGAGAATACCAATAAGTTCTATTAAAAAGAGATGCAACGTTTTGAGCTTTTAGAATATTGCGATTGTTTTGATCATTTTCTTTCAGAACATCATCAAGATTTTCTACTTCGGCATGATTCTGCTCCCTAGAAGGAACTTCCGAATCTTGAGAATCATGTTGTGATGCTGCTTCGGCTTCCGTTTCGGCACGATTTTGCTCTGGAGGAGAAAGTCCCAAGTTTTCAGAATGACGCTGTGATGTTGAATAATCCACGACTTCCGCTTCGTCATGACTCTGCTCCAGAGAAGGACTTCCTGAATAATTAGTGGGAAATGCTCTTGGCATCGTCGCACTCGATGAGTTACCTGAAATTGTAATCAAAGTGGGTGCTTCTTTCAAACTTTCACCCAATAAATTTCGGCTCAGTGAGGATGCTTTAAGAGAGGAAGGTTCTGCAACATCCATGAAAATTAAATCATTATGATGCGTTGACAGACTCTCTTCATCTTCTAAAGACAAAATCATAATGTTGTCGAAAGCATCCTTTTGTGCTTCATTTTCTTCTTGCATTGGCATCATTTCTTCAATATTTTCAAGAGAAATCCCCAAATCACCTATTTGTGGCAGAAGACTTGAGATCGGTGACCTTACATCTTCACCTTGAACTGAGATTGTAATATTTCTTCTGATTTTTAATATTACCAGTCCAAGAATTGCCCGACGATTAATAGTTATTTTTAGTTTAAAGAAATTCCTTTCTAGCTTTGATGGGATTCAAACCTAGGTCTACAGATTGCCGGTCTGGTGCCCTTACCAACTAATCTATGGAGGGATTAGAGATTTGTCATACCTTTCTCAGCACCAGTTTCCACGAAAGCCTCAAGTGAGACCGCTGGATGCCCGCTTCACAAACGAGAGAAAGGTGAGAACACATTTTTAAAACGGGCATGTGAAATCAATTACATTTATTCGAATTACAACGTACGCAGCACGCCTAAGCGTGATGAGAGGTGGCTGGTTAGCCCGAGCCTGGTTGGGACCCAGGAAGACGGACGTCGTGACGGTCGGCTCTGGTGAAGGCGGTTGAAGACCTGGAGTGAGTTATCTCCGAAGTGAGGTTGGGCACTAGTTGGCCCAAGCCTAAGGCACTAAATACCGGGCGGGCACATAACCACTGTATCGCGAAACGAACGAGAAAAGTTACGATTCTAGCGATGGAGCAAAACTGAGGCAGTGATTCGGGTGCGGCCCAGACCTATTTTCGTGCGGGGTTGCCCCGAGCTCGCTTTATTCTCACAATAATTTTGATTTGTTGAAAATTCTTCTTTTTAAATTAAAAATTCATCACCCTAGTTTAAAGTTGAAAAAGTAGAAAATTCTAATATTTGATCAAAAAGTTGACTATTTTATATATATATATATAATTAAAAAATCAGGTTAAACAACCACCGCAGGGTCTCACTGGGAGCAATTGCCATCTAAAAATGACACCAGCTCCCAGTAGGACCGCGGTAAATCCCATTCACGGCCACGTCTCACAACCGTGAGATGGGTGGTCACAGGACACGATGACATCAAAACGACAGGCCGGCAAAACCCTCGTGTGTTTTGAGGACACGAAGCGACCCAAGGATGACAGCTTTCTGCATCCATTTCGCAAGTGCCTTGGCATATTTTTGGCACGCGGGTATGGCTTTAAGGTTACGAACCAGTGATAGCTTCGCACCTCCAAGAGCACCTATCACAAGGACAATTACTTGTGCCGAATAGTTTGGGTACAGCTTTTGCAGCTCCCTTTTAAGGACTTGATACCTCTCCTCCTTTTCTTTCTCCTTGGCAGTAATGTTGTATACAGACGGTGCCGAGAATTCGATCACGAATATAGTTCGTTTCTCGAAGTCTTGGAGAACAATGTCAGGCCTCGAGTGTGCAACGGAGACTGATGTCCGAAAATCGTAGTTCCAGAAAATTTAGCACTTCTCGTTTTGGACAATTGATTCTATCTCCCTCGAAGCGTTCGGCTACGATATAAGCTGTACTTAGAACGATACGGTTATGAAGGCACTGGAGATTCAGAAGTCCGCGTCCGCCTGGACGGCGTGAAATGTATAATCGCGGAACTAACGAATTTATATGCAAGCTTTTATGCATATGCATGATCTTACGTGTGGTGACATCAAGGGCCTTAAGTTCGTTCTTCGTCCATTGAACTACCCCAAAGGAGTAGAGTAGAACCGGGACGGCAAGAATGTTAGTCGCAGATATCTTATTCAACGCTGACAGATTGCAAGACCAAATCTGTCGAAGAAGGTGCTTGTATCTGCTTCGGAGAGAATCCTTTAGTGATGCTACGTCCTGAATGCGGCTTTGAGGCACACCCAGGAATGTATAGGTCTCTTCAGTATTAAGATGTCTGATAAAACCTACATCCACAAGCTCAGGGTCCTCCGGAGGTCCAACAATCTTTCCGTTCTTCAGATGAATTTTGGCACATTTATCCAATCCAAAGTCCATCCCAATCTCTCCTGTGTACTTCGCGACGATATTTATGGCAGTTTGAAGTTTGCCTTTACCAAAAGCATAGAGCTTCAGGTCATCCATGTAAAATACATGAGTGACCTTATGCTCGCGCTGGTTAGTATCGCCACAGAGGTATCCAGAAGAATTTCGTAGTGCAAGAGATAGAGGCAAAAGTGTGATGCAAAAAAGTAAAGGGCTCATGGTATCGCCCTGAAAAACGCCCCTCTGGAAGGTGACGTTGTTTGTTGTCACACGATAATTTCCAGATGAGATAGTAAATCTAGTTTTCCAAAGAGGCATTAATCTCTCTATGCATCTCACTATGTGTGGATGCACCTTCAAGCTTTCCAACAGACAGATGATAAGTCTATGAGAGTCTATGAGTCTATGAGATCAAAAGCTTTCCGGTAGTCAATTCAGGCCATTGACAGGACGCGTTCATGGGCTGCAGCGTCTTTACAGATACACCTATCAATTAGCAGGTTCTCTCGACATCCTGCTACACCTTTTTTGGAGCCACGTTGTTCGTACATCTCACGCCACACAGGCTCAATTCGTCGATCAATCCTGTTGTTTAGGACAGCTGTAAAGATCTTATACAGTATGTTCAGCCACTGCGGAATGGGCCTCTCTGACTTTAAAAATGAGGTGAATATGCGGGCCAAATGTTGTTGTGTAGAAGTAAACTTCTTCCACCAGAAGTTCTTGATACAATCTGGTCCAGCAACGGAAAAGTTCTTCGTTTTAAGTTCACTCTAGTGTTTTCGGGATCTTATATAACTCTCTCCAAAAAGTCTCTACCTCGTTGGGCTTGGGTGGATTTTTGATAGAAACAGGGTGATTAATTGAACAGGCGAGATGGGTCAGCGAGAAACTGTTGATTCTCCCTGATCCATCTCTACCCTCTTCTGTATTCGTCTCTTTGCGTCAGATAACAGCCGTATTTTGTGCACAATGTGCTGCTTGATTGTCAGCAGCTTTGAATTGTTTAGTGTGTGATTCAAGATCCTTAATTCTTGGGCAAACTTTCGAACCCTTTCCGTGAATGGTCTACCAGATGTTATGTAGTCAATCACACATTGAACACGGGATGCATTCTGTCTTGCCCATCCAATCTTCTTGTTCAGTTGATGTAAGCGTCTTTTGGTCTTTTGATCCATCGTAGGTTTGAGCCTTCGATTTGAATCAGCCAATGCTCTCGCAGCACCATAAACTGAGCAATTGATGGTCCAGAGGTCGGATTCTTGCGAGATTTCTCCACGAAGAGAGGCATCCATTTCAGCCAGATCTTGGGGTTCAAGAGGAACTTGCATGTTAATGTTCCTTCTTGTCCTGAAATCGTGATCATCTCTCAGAAGGTGCCTGTTTTCCGCGGTTGGTCTTAATGTCGTTTCCTCATCTTCGGCTGCAGCTTGATCAAGCAGCGGTTGGGGAAGCGCTCCGCGTACATATCCATTTTTCCAGAGGTAGGCATGTTGATTTCGCAACGATTGAATCGAAACGTGCTGAAGCTCTGGGTTTTTTTGGCACCACAGAATATGCATACGCGCCATAAAGCTTCGGTGAACAGGGATAATGCTGGCATCGTAGCAGTCTAGCAAGTCATCCTTGAGTTGATTCGTCCACTCAATGTGGGCGTTTCGCCGGTTCGTCGTCGTGTTTCCATCTAAATTATTTTCAGCACCCCGAACTCTAGGATGATAGGCATTGTTCGCCGACCCATTGTCGGGTGCTCTGCGCGTTCGATTGTTTTGAACCGCATTTACAACTTTTGGATGTTTTGGTGGCGTCATTGTTGTTCCCACGAGCAGCTAGGGAAAGGGTTCGTCCATCCTTGTAGAGCCCCGCATGCAAGGATAAGGCTGCATACTCTGAGAGGTCGGCCGGTTGTTTCGCCACGGTAATGGAAACTCGTTCATTTCCTCTGTGGTCATCTCTCGAATATCGCCGCTGTTTATGTTTATTTTTACCCGTTTTTGAAAGCCATTTTTCATTGTATATATTCCACGGAGATATGCATTATTTCCCTCCAATATTGCAAAGAGCTCACCATTGGACGTTGATAATACACTTAGTTCTCCTGTTGGCATGGGCAGAAGGACACTAGATCTTCCTTTCACTTAAATTGGTGCATGGCGAGGAAAAGTGTATCTCCGAATTTCAAATCGTCGGTTCGGATTCTTGTGGGAATAAGCCGAACAGATGCAAGTTCTTCAATTTTTAAATGACGTAGGCTGATAGAAGAAAGACTGGCTGAAGGAGATCTGGACCTGGCACGACGAGATGGTGCATCAGGAGAAGGAGACCTGACCGGAGAACACGGAAAGTGAGGTCTGGCAGGAGAAGACATTTTAGGAGAATGAAAAGACTTTAAACGGATAAATACACTGGAATACCACTTTGCCGGTCGTTTCGGGGGAACCCTCAGTGGCCTTCACAATAAATCTGTTTGTGCTTGAATACATATACATATATACATATTTCCAAGCGGAAAGTAAGTAAGCATCCAGAACCGCATTATTAGTTGTTTTCAAAGATTTTTCCTTCAAATATTCATGACGTCCCCTTTATTCCTTAACTCAGATTCGTTAGCTATCACATCATTATCCGTTAAATCGGGGACCGGTAAAGCAGGATTAGAGTGTCTGTTTAAAAAAATTAGTGTAATCGGGTTATTACAGACAAGGCGAAAAGAGAAAGAAAAAGTTATCCTTGTGTATTCTCTTCCTCAAAAAAAAATTTACCTTTCGCTCTAACAAATAGAATTTCTGCTAAACTTTTCCCTAAGTTGTAATATCTTTAGATATTGTTCTTTTTTTCAACTTTTTCTTGAGCAATAATATTAAGTCTCATCCTCATTAGAAACAGTGAGATTTTATTAAACCCCACCAGCCCTGAATCGTCTTTCTTATTATATGGACGACCCCGTAGGAGTGTACCAGATGTGCACGTGTACATATGGTAAGAATTTCGTAGCAATAGCATTTCCCAGGAATAAAGGATAACCGCTGATAATAAGAAGGGAGCAGAAACATTTTCTATCTTATCTAATCAGAGAAAAAACCAATTAGTGTATTAATAAAGACTTGTATTAAAAATTTGAATAATGAATATTCTAGTTCCTCGTCATAGTCTGTAGTCTATTTTCTAGTCGTAATCTGATAGATGACAAGCGCCATGGTTTTGCTGCTCAGATATTTACATTTAATTAGAGCTAGTTTCAAGAAAATAAATTTAATTACTGAATACGTTCGAAATGATAACACAATTTATATAATCTTTTACGTTTAGGCGCAATCCATCGTTTAAATGGAAAATTTATACTATGTTGTCTACCCGATGAATGATTTTGAATTCCCGATTTTCTTTTAGTAAATTGTTAATTTTTCCCGAAGAATTCAGAAGGGTTCAAAAGATTTGAATGATTTCAAACAACTTTTAAGGCTTTCTGAACATTCAAAAAGTTTAGAAATATTTCTGACTTAGAAACCGAAAGGTTTGGACATAAAATTATAATTTCTAATTTGAACCGAGAATTTTCCCAGTCAAGATATAATTTGTTCCTAAAATTCCCAGTTATGAAAATGACAATTATAATTCTTAAAGCCAATCCCTATTCTAAATGAATATTGTATTATATTAAGTATATTATAAATTTTTGTTCAAGTCAAAAATTCCCTGTCTCGAAATCCAAATTATAATTTTTTTTTCAAAATTCCATGTCGTAACTGAGAATTGTCTTTCTTTTCAAAAATTCCCTTTTGTGTTTCTCTTACGAATTCCCTGTTTGAACTCAGAATTAAGGAATAGAATATATGAAACCACCTTAAATTTGCATAGTATTATATTTAGTGTAAAGGGGGGGGGGGGCCCATTTCCCGGTCAGGTAAACACCATGAAAATATCTTGAAAAGATGGAAAGATGAATTTTACTGTATAGGGTTCTTATTATTTCAAGAATGATAAGTGTAGCCTAGAGATAAAAACCAAAATTGAATATGTTTTTGCTGAACTTTCCTCTAAGTTGTAATATCTTAGGATTTTGTTATTTTCTTTAGTAAAACTTTTCGCGCAGTATCATTTTATTGTACCCTTCTTACAAAAAGCTGTACGATCTTGTTCAACACCTTCTCCCTCAAATTATCTTACCTATATTATGAAGGACCCCATAGGAGTGTACCATATGTGCACACCCACATATGGTACAAATTCCGTATTAATAGGGACACTTTTCAAATTCTTTTTTTTAAGCGAGACATTATGAATTTTCCCAGAATAAATTTAGATTAAATTTGCAGTTATTTCGGACAAAATCAGTTGAAGTTCGAAAAAAATAGAAATTAGCATAGAATGTAGATTTTATCGCACGAATTTCGATTTATGTATAGCTTAGAATTGTACGTAAAATTTTAGATAGAAGTCTATTATATTATTATATTCACCAATGTAATTGAGGATAACCACCAATAACAAGACGAGACTAGAAGCAATTTCCATATTTTTCAATTAGAGAAAAAGCTAATCAAGGTATTAATGAGGACTTGGATTAAAAATGTATCTTATAAATATTCTTGTTTTTCATCAGATTATATAGTATAACTTATATTACTTATCTGATACATAATAGGCGTCAACCTTATGTTATTCATATATTTACATTTCATCAGAGTAAGTTTCAGTGAAAAAAAAACATAATTACTAAATTCGTTAAAATCGATATCACAATTTGTATAATCTTTTATGTAAAAGAGTAATCAATTGTTTAAGTGGGAAAGGATCCTGCACCAAATGCACTAAAAAAAGGTCAAGGTGCATTTTTTTGAATTTTAGATATGTTGTCGATCATGATATCCCGGATGGAAAGTGCTTCTGCCAAAAATTCGAAAAATTCCACGCAAAGGAAATGCTTTTGCAAAATCGATTAAAAACGCAACGACCTTACGTTTCGGGATAACAAGATGGATTTGAATTAATGCATTCAGAGCGAAAATAGATCTATACAACTCCGTCCAGCCCTGAAACCCGCCTGATTCTCGGGAAGGCAGGTTTCTAATTCAGCTTATCTAGTCATCCTTGAGGACAGAATTTGTGTAAAAAATTTTGAAATAGAATTGATCAAAGCAATTTCTCTGCAGTGTTGTGGATCATCTGTATTACTTTGTTTGAAGAGCATAAAGGTTTGGATATTAGACCAGTCGGAAGGAACCTTTTCTGATTCCCGAATTCTGTTGAAAATGCTAACCAGATAAGCGACCCAGTTCTCACGGAGATATTTATAAAAAATTACTAGGGATGCCGTTCTCACCAGGTCTATTCCAGAAGATGATACGAAAGCCAGGGCTTACCCCTCTCCCGCCGCTGACATCTATATTGCCCCCCGAACTCTCTGCTCTAACAAAAATAAATACAATTTTCTAAATTCCTGCTAAATTTTCTCGTCGTGCCAGGTCCAGATCTCCTGCTGGTATTAGTTGTTATTTCGACCTACGTAATTTGAAAATTGAAAAAATCAAGTATCTTCGGCTAGTTCTTTTACACTAGTTTACTTATTTGAGTTTATGTTTTCAAAGTTTATTCAAAATTGAATCCTCTGTTTCTTATTGCAGATTTAAGTTCGAATTTTGACTGTTTACCTAATGGGGCCCCTATCCTTGGTGTTTCTCGTGGCAGAACTTCTAATTCGCCTGAAAGGTCTTCGCTTGCCAGATCTCATTCTCAGCGTTCTCCGGTCAGCTCTGGTCCTCCTGCCGAATCTTCTCGTCGTGCCAGGTGCAGATCTCCTCATGCCATTCCTTCTTCTATCCGCCTACGTTATTTAGAAGTTGAGGAACTTCCGTCAACTTCCACTAATGAAGTCTTCGCAATAGTGGATGCAGATAATACATTTCTTCGTTAAATATGTAAAATAAACTATTGTTTGCAAGATAGGGTAAAAATAAACATGTGGTAATCAAAGAAGAAGTCGAGGAGTCTCCCTTAACCAAACATAACCCAATCTTCAAGAATTTTCAAATAATAATAATACACGAATTTCATCAACAACATTCATCGAATTTTATTGTAATGTGAAACTAAAATAACAACTTAGCCGCAAAACTACATGATCAAAATTTCTTGATTTCTCTATAATTTTCCCATGAGCAATTTTTCCTTTTCCCTAACCATGAATATGTAAAGATCAGCATTTTAATCTTGTAACATTTTGACATCCAATCTGGTGTAATCGCAATAAAACAATACCAGAATAAAATTTCTTTCTTTCTTTCAACCCAAAAATATTAATCCTCAACAAAATGCTTGAGTCATCATCACAATACATGAATTTGAACAAAACAGTCATTTTGGTTTGTGATTGTGAATTCTCTTTTGTTAAAGATCTATCGGCCTCAACGCACACCTTTTTATCCCGTGTTTCTATAAAAAGGAAAGTTAAAAGCGTATTATTGGATCTAATTCAAAAATAATTTTGTTATTCAACATTTTATTGCACCTTGTGTCTTTTCGTCAAAAAATGTATTACTCTAATTCTGAGTTGGAACAGGGAATTCGTAAAAGGAACATTGATCTTACTTTGAATAAGAAATTTCCCAAATGAATGACAATTTTTACTTGCAGCAATAAATTCTATGAAAGATTTATAATTCTGAGTTCAGACAGGGAATAAATAAGAAAATATAAACAGAAATTTATGTAAATATTAAAATAATTATCCTTATTTGGAAACGGGAATTTTCGAAAAGAATTATAATTCACAGTGGCAACATGGAATTTGGTAATGAATTATAATTTTGATTTTGGGAGAGGGACTTTTTCACTTAGAACATAAATGTATAATATACTTAATATAATACAATTTTTACGTGGAACAGGGAATTTGCGTGAATAATTATAATTGTCATTTCCAAACTGCGAATTTCCCTGAACAATTCTAATTTGACTTGGAAAAGGGAATTTTTTACATGAAACGGAAATTTTTGTAAAATAATTTTAATTTAAAATTAGAAGAAGTAAGTCAAAAAAAGCTGTTTTCAAATTAGGAATTATAATGTGATGCCCAATCTCCCTTGTTCTAAATCAGGAATATTAAAAAAAAA
>CAKNWT010329333.1:0-12946 GCA_932066315.1 Andricus coriarius | reverse complement strand
AAAAATTAAACACTTAAATATTTTATTTAATAAATAATATTTACCAACTCGATGAGGATAAAATACATTTTTCATAGTTCATGCAGAATATTTATTTAGGTTTAAAATTTGCATCTTTCTTTTTTCTTTTAGTAAATGTTTTGCAATTAGAATTCTATTTATTCCAAATAAAATGGCTTGAAAAATCCTTTCTTTAAATTATAACTGCGAAAAAATTATTTATTCTAAACAAAAACTTTTTGAAATTATAATTAAAGTTCACTTTATCATTTTTAATTACATCAAACAAGTATTAATTTCTACAAAGTTCATTTGAGAATATTTATGTTTACAAATTTATACGAGATATCAATAAACTCAAAAATAAATCTTCATCTTTTATCTACGTATTTAGGAGTTTAAGCTGCGTATCAAAAAGCAGTCTTCATAATTGAATAATTCCTCTTTATCTCTTTCTGTCTTAAGACTTATGATTTAAGAACTATTATAGAAAAATAACAATAATATGACACTTTTAAATCTTATTTTAACCGATTTTCTGAGTTAGGCTTATCGAAACTTTTTATTTATTTTTATAATACTTATATCACTTTGATACGTTTTCGACAATGAGATACGGGTCTTGATTAAGCTGATAATTTTATTTACTGAAGGATGTTCCCTTTTGGACAATCACCATCATTTTTAAGGAATTTGAAGATTAATTATAGATTATTAATATACCCCATAAAAATGATTATTTCATGAATCCGTAAAGATTTTTTAATAATTAAAGGCTCAAATGAAAGGTAAAATATGCTTCACAAAGGTTTCCGATAAATATTTTTATCTATACTATGAACGGCGTTATTAGCTTTTAAAGTTATGTCTAAATGTTGATAAGTCAGCCAATATTAGTGGTCCGATACTATCCGTCGCACAGTGCGGCAAAAACAGCTTCTGTGGACAAATCTATTTTTAGCCTACACTATTAAATTCATTTGGATTTTTTTTAAAATAGAATCTTCCTAAATTTAAAAGAAGATTTGTATGTTTTGATTTTTAATAACAAGTTGTTTTATAAACAAATAATGAGGAAAAGTTGTTTTTCGGGGTTGATAAGCTAAACAATTGTTTAGCTTATCAAAATCCAGAGTTTTGGTATAAAATGCGAGAGAAATTAATGTTTCCTTACGATTATTTGGAAATAGATGCTATTTGGCAATTATTTAAACAATTTTAATCAAAAAATTTACAGTTTGTACATTTTTAGAACAATAGGCTCAATTTTTTTACGGAATCGACTAAGAATGCCTTTCAGATGACTCCTTTGCTATGATACTTTTGTTGTTTATAAAAATTGTTCAACTAATTATGAATCGTTGTCAATTTAGAAACTGGCATAGCCAACAATCATCGGAAAGACATTACTGGTAAATTCGTAAAGATAGTGTAGTAGATCAAGTAGACCTTGTTTGATAAATCTGAAAATCTTAAAAAAATGGTACCTCTAAAAACTAAAAAAAAAATAAATAATTTTGTTGTTAAAAAAAAGATTAACCAAATTTTCAATGAAAAATCTAAACACACAAATTACCCTAGACTTTAAAAGGTGATAGCTCTATTCAAAATGTATATAAAAATATGTTTGGTGGATGGAATGAATGGTAACACCCTGAACATCACTTTTGTGATTCTGTCTTTATCATTCTCGCGTGATAATTCAATATTCACAAGGAGAAATTACTTCAACTAAACATTATTTAAGGTAAAATTTAATAGTGTTTCCATCAGTTAAAAAAATGTTTGTTATCTACATATATTGTGGACGGCGCTATCACCTTTCAAATATAGTGGTCCGATACTATCCATAGTGTAATGTTTATTATAGTATTCCATTTATTTCATTTTGAGCAAAACATAACTTAGGCTTCAGTTATCTACGTAAATTTCACTTTTTGCTCTAACCTATATAGATGTTTTTCCAGTAAACCAAAAATGCTTCTTAAACTCTAAATTAATCGGGCGTAAAAACAGTAGAGAGCGTATCTTCTAATTAATAGTGCATCCGCGCTGAAACTTGTTCTTCGTAGTTTCGCGTCGCCTGCGGTTCCTGAAAACAAATAAAGTGGAATACGGTATCGCGAAGTCGTGGAGAGAAGCCGTGTGTTGCGAGAATCGAGATAAATTATGAAAAGCGATTGTGCTTCGTTGTAGTATTATCTCTTCCCGATTTTCCTTTACCAAGTTCTGATCATTCTTCTTTATTATGCATAAAATTATTATTCTTTCCTGTGTGCAAGCTTGTAAGTCTAATGGGAACTATAATTCCTAACATAGGAGTCCGTGTGCAAGGATTTACAATGCTGATTTTATAGTGAAACTTTTCAACCGAACAAACTTAACAAGGAGAAGAGTATGGCTCTAGTATTTTTTATCGAAATAAAATATTTATTCTAGTAGGGTCTTCCAAACTTTTTAGTATTTTTCTTCGAAAACAACTGCTTCAAGTCTTATTTTTTCAGACTAGTTTCCTTTACTGAAAAATTGTCAAAGTTTTACCATAATTTATTATCTGGATTTTTAGAGTCTGATAGAATTCATTTACCAGATTTATTAATTATTTATAGCATTAACAAATATGTTGTCAGAAAAATATTTCATAATTGAATATCAATAGTAAGTCAATTTGTAGTAGTTTTATTTGAAAATAATTTATTTCTGTGAATAATAAGCCAGGTTGTGCATTTTTTGTAGAATTAATGTATAATATTAACAAATGAAGGGTCCCGGGACACAAGTGCCCAAGTGCCAAAACCCAAAGTGTAACGCATTTAATTTAAGAAAAAATAAAAATAAATCACTTTTGAGCTATTACTTAGCTCTATTAAATCGTGAGACCAACGCTAAAAGAAGCAACCATTTGCTCGGTTATTGAACACCCGCCATATTTTTGCATAGGACTTTCAAAATCAAAGGTCAAACCATCAACAACTGAAATTTAGTGATTGTGAATTCTCTTTGGCTAAAGCTCTTTCGGCCTTAACGAACACATTCCCATCACGTGTCTCGTGAAAAAAAGGTTAAAAGCAAAGTTTCAGATCTAATTTAAAAACAATTTTGTTTTTGAAAATGTTATTTTACCTTTTGTCTTTTTGTCCAACAATTTAATTTGTTTGATTGTAATGTCATTTTTCACGATTAAAACAAAAACTACGCGTCTTATCAAAAACTGATAAATAACAAATTGGTAGCTCATTTTGGGTGAACAATTTTGGTTGGATAATCTTTCTTCTTATCTTGCATAGTTCGACCGAAAAATTAAATTTTTTATTTTCATTTTTGGTGCTACATTGTAAAAAAATTTCTGGTAGTTTTACCACTTTCAAAGTAGGTCCGATTATTACCTACTCCCAAAGTAACGTTTTCACTGACAATAACAAATATCCACTTTTATTTTGGGATTCAACTTTTAGGTTACGTAAGTTTCCAGACAGATTCTGTAAAATTACAATGCATTATGAACATTATGAATTTGTAGGTGACGGCATTCTAACTAAAAATATTCGTGTTTTTATTCAACATTGTAACTGTAGCATCTACATGAGAAATGTGAATAATGGTATACTACGTAATTATCAAAAAATAAATTGACATATTTAGGAATATAAATAAATAAATATATTTTTGTAAATACATCTTTTGACTATATTTTTTATCAATTTTGTAAATACATTTTTCCATCATTCATACCGTTCTGCAACACTCTTTGACGAATAATTGTAATTTTACCATTTTTTTTCATTATTCTCCGCAACTTTGAAACTTTACAATTACTTGTACTTATACTACGTTAAGAGCTGTGCAAGTACGCAGCATTATCAATTATCAAATTTCAAGACGTGAGAATACGTTGGAAAAAGGAATTTTTAACAGTTTCTGTACTTTTACCAGCGTCAAAAAATTCAACACTCTGAAAGTAGGTCCATTTATTACCTACTCTGAAAGTTACAGATTCACAAGCAGAAACTGTACTTCTACAATTCCTTGCTATAGTGTCAGTCTAAAAGTGGTAAAGTTACAAGATTGGTTGGAACTCCTAACATGCAAGTGGTATTCACCCTACAATCAGAGTAGTAAAATTGCACCAAGTTTTTGTCGGTAATTTTACCATTCTAACTGGTACAATTTTTTTACTTTTACAGTGTATAAAAATTTGAATGATCAATTTTTCAAGTAAATTAAAAAAGTTTTTATGATAATCTTGTAGGGCTTTCAAAAAGCAAAGTTTTTCTATTCTGGATTTTTTTCATATCGTGCGTCGTTTGGCTTAAAATGTTCATTTCCGTTTTTTTTTTAGTTTTTGAAAATTCTATAACTCTCATAATTTTATTTTTATCGAAAAAAATCGGAAGAATAAAATGTTCGAATTCCCGAGTAATGGGAATAGCCGTACATAGAATTTTCAAATATTGAAACAAAATGTTTTAAACATTTTGAAAATGCTCTTACTTTTTGAATTTTCATTTAAAAAAGCTGGCTAACGAACTTGTCCTTTTCCTTCAGGGCTTAAAAAAATGTGCCAAAGCTCAATCCAATCCGATCATTTTTTCGAAAGTTATCGTACCTACAACTATTTTCATTTTTTAATTTGAAAATGAGAATGTAAAAAACAAGAAAGTACTTTCAAACTATAATATTTTACAGAAACATGATGTTGGCCAAAACAATTAGTTTGGACCAATAAAACACATTTCCGAAATTTGGCACTAACTTCCTTATGCCCCACGACCCTTTAAATATATTTTCAGGAAATTATTTCCTGTTTGGACGTCACTGTTAGGTCAAATTAAAGTAGTTTTAGCGAAGGAAAAATAATTCGCTTTTTAAAATAAATAGCTAAATAGTGTATTTGTTTATTGTATTAACAAATGTGTTAGAAATACAAATTTTTCTGATTGAACATCATTGATACACCAATTTGAAGCAGTCTGAGTGACAAAAATTTGTTTATGTGAATACATAGTCGAATAGTGCATCTGTTTGTAGAATTTGTTTTTTACATAAGCAAATGTTGTAAGACGATAAATTTACCTATTCAGCATTCTGGCCACAATTTCATATCACTTTGATGAAAACACAACTAATTTTATGCTATTCAATACCTAAAGCATGCATTTTTTAAGACAATTTGTTCATAAAATTAATAAACATTATCAAGTTATGGATGGGATAGGATAGAATGGGATAGGATTGGATAGAATAGGATAGAGTAGAATAAAGTAGGATAGGATATGGCAGGATAGGATAGGATAGGATGGGATAGGATAGGATAGGATAGGATAGGGTAGGATAGGGTAGGATAGGATAGGATATGATATGATATGATAGGACAGGATACGATACGTTACGATAGGATAGGATAGGATAGGATATGATCAGATAGTATAGTATAGGATAGGATATGATAGTATAGAATAGGATAGGATAGGATACGATACGATAGGATAGGATAGGATAGGATAGGATAGGATAGGATAGGATAGGATATGATATGATATGATAGGACAGGATACGATACGTTACGATAGGATAGGATAGGATAGGATAGGATATGATAAGATAGTATAGGATAGGATAGGATATGATAGTATAGTATAGGATAGGATAGGGTAGGATAGGATAGAATACGATAGGATAGGATAGGATAGGATAGGATAGGATAATATAAGATAGTATATGATAGGATAGGATATGATAGGATAGGATAGGATAGGATAGGTCAGGATAGGGTAGGATAGGATAGGATAGGATAGGATAGGATAGGATAGGATAGGATAGGATAGGATAGGATAGGATAGGATAGGATAGGATAGGATAGGAAAGGATGATTTCTTTTTGAAATATTTAATAAAGGGGAATGTGGAAAGGGGGTTAGTGAATTAGGAAAGACATGAGGACATTAGTCGTGAGAGGGCGAAGAAAGGGTGGGAGGTAGGGAAAGGGTTAAGGGAATGTTTGGTGTTGGGTAAAGGAAAGGGGTGTGGGGTGAGATGTGGGGCAGATGGCAATGGGGCGTACGTGTTGCGAGCGGAAACGGGTCGGGGTGAGGTAAATGATTAAGGGGTGGGTAAACGATGAATAGGGTGAGATAAATAGGTAACCGGAGAGGAGTGAGTGAATTATGATAGAGGTAGGAAAATGAATAGTGAGAGAGAGGGGAGTTTCTAGGAGTTAGGGTAAGGCTCAAGGGAATTTTTGGGATTGGGTAAATAAAGATATGAGCAAAGGAATAACAAGCAGGTTCAGATGAGAAATAGGTATTGAAAATCCAAAGGAGTGGTGAGGAAGAGAAAGGGTAAAGAAAGGTGTAGGTGAGGAGAAAGGATAAGGGGTGGGTTGCTGATATGTGGGGTAAGAGAAATAAGTTCAAAGAGAGGGTTTAGCAAATTTGAAAAGGTGTTGTAAAGTAAGTAACGTGTGGAAGGGGTAAAGGGGAAAGGTTAAGGGAATGTTTGACGGTCGATAAAGGAAAGGGATTATACAGGGTGTTTTTTTTAACTTGAGACAACGAAATATCTAAAAAAATACGCATCCTACGGAAAAAAGGAGTGGAATAGCAGGAGAAGGATTCAGTGATGGGAAGGGATAAGGGATGGAATAATAAGGGTTGAGTAAGATGAAAGGGTGAGGGGTAGGGTTATAGGAAATAGTTAGGGGGTGAATTGAGAAGAAGGTTAGTGGGGAAAGGAATAAAGAGAAGCGATAAGGGGATAGAGTTTTATATTGACCCAGTCTTTGATTATATTTGAAATTAGAAATTACAATTTTTTTGCAGAGTGATAAATTTTTCAGTGAGGTAATCGAATAAATTATAATGTACATAAATCCATAAAGGACAGCACGACACTGGCAGCATACTGAATATTGATTATATTGGACATGCATTGGAAACTGGATTAAATACAGACTTCCAGAAAGGCACACTTTTTAATCTACTGATGCAATCGAACTACATTTGCTTTCTCATAGAGAGAGTGCAGTTCCCAAATGGAAATTTGATAGGCTTTTGCCGATTTATTATCATTGATTTTTTAATTTGAAAATGCTTCGTATTGAACATTTGAAACAAAGTGCATTTTAAATTAAAAAAGATGTTTAATTTTTAACTGTAGCTTATGTAATAAAGTTTAAATTCGAAAAACTTTGCCATAATTCGAAATATGATGGGAGAAATAATTCGAGAAAGGTGTTGCGTTGAATTTAGGAAAAGATGGAGTCGTGGAAGGGTGCATGTACTATTCAATAGAAGTTGCTTGTCAAAACTGTGTTTTTATTCGGCGTCCTATCAAGTTTAAGAAATTTACTACGAGCGCAGCAGGACGTGCGGCGTATAAAAATGCACCCTCTCTCATTCGCTATTCGTTGTTCACGAAGCACGTAAATATTATATTAACGCTCTGGGACTCGGCGACGAGTAAAGGCATATAGTTTTGGTCCCCGCGTTGCGCTCGCCGCTTCTGTTTGCAGAAGATACGACCGAAGAATAATTGTAGACATTCTGCTCCTGGGACAATACGTCTTGTAAATAAAAAAGGCCAGGGCTCTTTTGTTCCAATTTTACTGCCTGAATGGTGTGCAAATTAAAAAGGAGCGAAGCTCTAATTATTAATTGCGAAAAAACGAACTTTCAGGTAGAAAGAAAGAAAAATTAAAAAAAATTTGTTCTGAGAATTGAGATTATTCTGTCCTTAACAAAAGAATAATTCTGGCTTTTTAGGCATGAATCGTTTTATTTTTAAATTTTTTCAGTGGGGTGAAATAAAAAAACGAGGCTTAAAATTACATTTAGAACGCCATCATGCACCGATTTGAGATTTTGTTTTAAATTCAGGACTAAATTTTTGTAGACACTGCTGAGAGTAGATTTTTATTTTTGTTTGTTTCTTGACTTTTCATGGTAATACAAATAGCGATATATGTGTAGATTTTTTAACAATAATTTCATTTTTTATCTCTTAGAAAAATTTGTTCTTACACTTCCCGTTAATTGGATTCAATGTAAAGAGGTATGAGAAAGGAAAAAAATTCAAAGCTTGTAAAGTTAATAGTTATACCCAAATTGTTTTAACAAATAATCGACATCAGGGATTATTCGCCTTCAAAGTATATTTCTGCTATGAAAAAATGTTTTTCTCCTTCATCGTTAGGATGATACCTGACCATTAAAATTTGAGATCAGATGTTATTAATTAAGTCTATAAACGAATTGTATAAAAATCAATTATTGTTTCAATTTCGTTGAAATTATATAGCCAATGATGTTTTCTAGCAAAATTTTGCGATGCATCACTTATCGTTTGTTTTTTAAACAAATGTAAAATTAAGATATTTATAAGCAGAAAGAAATAGTTTTTTCTTTTATTATTTTTTCAATTATATTTCTAATTATGTGTCTGAATAAAATTTTATTATTTAATACTATTTTATCATTTTCCTAAACAAATCATGTGTATAAATGTACATCTTAGGCGTTTTCAGGTAAAAAGCAATCGCTTTTTCTATTAATGTTGTTGAAATTATATTTCCAGTGATGTTTCCAGAAATAATTTGGCCATTTTTCACTATTTTTTAATTTTATAAACAAATGATATGAAAACAGTATAAATTTGAGGTATTTATGTACAAAAAGAATACGTTCTTTGTCGTATTGATGACATACAGATTAAATAAAGAAAAAAATCATAAATCTACTCTCACACATCACTAAAAAAATTAGTCCAAAATTTAAAAAAAATCTAAAATAGATCAAATAAATGCGTTCTAAATGTCATTTTGAACCTCGTCATAAAAGAAAAAAATTACAAAGAATACGAGAATATAGCGATACAGAAATTTTAGAAGGTGGATTATTTTATTTTAAGGCAATTATAAAGGGAAATTTATTAGTGAAAGTGTCAAAATATATTTTTTAGAAAACTGTTATTCTGAACAATAATTTTTTTTACAAATATTTTTACTATATATGTATAAAAATAAGGTTAATTCACAAAAAAGAATATTAGAAATTACTTTTTTAATAAAAAAATTAAAAAATAAATTAAAGTGTACCGTCTTACCCCAGATCGTTTTCCATTCTGCCCTAGGCCCGGGGAGTAAACGGGCAAAGCCACTCCTTTTTAATTTGTATTTTTGATTTTTAATTTTTTTTAACACATCTAAGTCTTTATCAAATTGAAACCTGAAGGATCACAGACTTTCCTATACTTTCATCATTTGTTGTGGTACTTTGGAAAGGAATTTCAAAAGATATTTTAAAAAAATGTCAAAATAAAATAGAATTAATAGTGATGAACTAATTAATGTCATCCATTTCTATTTTTTTCCTGACAGGCTTTACAATCAAGAAGATTGAAGATAGACACATTCACATTCTTTCAATCTAGTTTAATTTCTCTTGTTACCTCCTCTGCACATTTAATATTGTTTTGTTAAATGAGTTATTAAATCATAAAAATAAGAAAGTACTCTATAAACGGTTAATCAAATATGTTCAAGTATACATGGTCTACAGTAAACGCCCTAGTTGAGAATTTAGAGAACGTAAATGCCAAGATTTAATTAAAGTTTATAGTGACATTTCATCAACTATATATCTAGGAGTTAAAATTCTAATTTTTGGGAAATGAAAAACAACATATTTTCAAAAAAATGTTCTGAGTCTTATTAAAATCATATTGAAATTTTTGCATGTGTATGGATAAAAATCAGAAAGTTGTCAATATCATGGCCCTGGAATATTATATACTTTTGTTTGGAGGCATGATTTTTTCAATCGCAGAATTTTATCAAGCCTATTTTCCCACCATACCCTATGATCTAATTATTATTTCGATATGGAAAATATTTTAAATGGTTTAAATTAAATATGTGTGATTAAATTAAAAAATTAAAATTTTAAATGCGGATCCACTTCTTCATCTCTCTTATTGTTTCAGAACTTATTAAGATTAATATAAAGAGAAAAATGGTTTTACGTTTTTCTGAAATACATTTTTTCAACGAAATTTGAAATTGAATATTTCCAGCTTTTTGATTTTCGCTCGTATAGACATTTCACTGGAATTTCATGGAATTCTTTTAACGTGTAAGTTTGATATACTTGTTCATATTGAGAGAGAAGAAGGTAGAAGGTGGACAAAAAAAGGAATTAGGATGGCGTGAAGTAAATGTGACATAGCATGAAATTAGGAAATTGCGCTTTCTCTCCGAATGTCTGAATCTCAGTATCCGAGAGAAAATCAGGATACTTTATAAAAATTCATTAAAAAAATGCGTTGAAGGAATTAATTTGAAATATCCAATTGGCAAAATGGGTTTCATTTTTAAAGCTTAAGGGCATGTGATACTTCCATCGGGTTCAGTTGCCCCGGGTTTTTGTCCACAAAACTTAAAATTTTTAAAAATTGAATTCGGAGATGCTACAAAATAGAATAACGAACGTCCCAGAACTCTTTTTTTAAGGGATAATAGCAAAAAAATATATTCTGCTAAATAAAATTTTTCTGTATATGCAATATTTGGAGGTTAGGATCGGTTGTCAAGTCTCATTTTTTGGATTGCCTACAAACAAGCTTAGTTCCGAGACATTAGTTACTATGTTTTATTACTTGTCCTAAGTTTCGACCAAAAATATTGTGTAGTTTGGAAGTAAAGCTGCGTGGAGAATTGTAACCCGCATAACCTCAAAATACACACATATTAATCAAATTTAGCAAAATGAAATTTTTTAGAATTATTCCGCAACAGAAGAGTTCGGGGACGTCCGTTAGCATGTCCGCTATCATTCCTCAAATTTTTAAGGCAAAATCTTTATTATTGTAGGAAAAAAGCCGGGGGAACCTAACACTGCTAAAATCGATAATTTTTTAAGTATCACATGCCCTTAAAGTTGAAAAATGAATGTCTTCAATCTTTTTATAATTTGTAAACCTCTGAATGTTAAAAATGTACAGTTTTTAATGCTTTTTCGTACAACTCATACTGTGGAATAAAAAAATCTCTAAAGGAGGAATTTTAAAAGAGTACTCCGGGGCTTGAATCTAATGTTTTTTGCTCTTCTGATAGTTTCTTCGTCTGCTAAATGTTCCTTCTCAAGGTGACAAGAATTCAGCTCATTCATAAGAATCCCGATGATAAACCGATTTTCTTAGTCCTTACAAGAAATAGTTTTCATTATATAATTTTCCGAGAAATGTCAGAGAAATGTTTGCAACTAATCTGTTTTTTGCAGGCATTGAAGCCTATGAGGAAGAGTTGAATTTTCGTCGGGAAAAGCTTCATATCATGTTGCTCGAGGAAGAAGCGGCTTTAACCAGGGAAATTATTGAAAAATCTCAAAAAAGTAATCAAGACTACTCAGAGAATCTAAGGCTTCGTGCTGAGGAAGCCAAAAAACAACAGGAAGAGGTTAGGTTGTCACTTCTAAAAGCCAAACGGGCTCAGCAATACCTTGCTAGGTGTCCGGATGCCAGAGACCGATTCGTCAAGAAGTCGACTCGGGATGTCAAGCATTGCAATCTGGTGCAAATGGCAGAGAACAATGCACAACGAGAGGCTGAAAAAGAGTTGGAGATGATGTGGCATGGATTGATGTTGAAGGAGGTGAGAAGCTTCATATTCAATTTTTACACGTTGTTGCAAGTTGGCTACAGAATGGTTATCGCTCAAACCAAGTTCCATTTACAAAAGCTAAAGCTTCTTTCAAAGAATTTCACAACTGCATAGCACCTTTTATCCCACATCAGTATGTTTCCAAGTCATTAGCGATTTCCAAAAAGTGAAAAAAAGTAGTACTGAAAATTGATGAATATGTGAAAAGAGAGGCTACAGGTAGACAGACAGAATCTGAAATTTGGAAGCATTCTTCAGATCCGAGAAAAAATTATTCAATACGTAGGAATGTTTTTAGCCCAAGACGAGTGATTTGATCGAATTTGTATCAGTGATTAAATAATTTATTCGCAGTGAAAACTTAAAAGCTGATTTATTCAGTTATATGTATTGTCCATAAAAAATGTAATTTTTTTGACCTACGATATTATCGATAGAATGTGTCCAGGTGGGATATGTATACGATCGATTTTTCATACACTGTCAGTTTAATTGATGAAATTTGCTTAACATTTTCATAAACTCTAAAGTTGATTTTATTAATCAATGCAAAATTTACCTTACAAAATATTCATCAAAAATGTTTTAGGACAAAACATAAATTTAAATTAATTATCATAATTAGTTGGATTCATTGAGCTACCCTTTTTTCTTCACTTATTTTTTTAACATCAAAGCCAGAGGCCTTAAATTTACTCGCTGATAGTAGACATTTATTTTTAAATGTCAAAAAGGTGTCAAGTTCTCTTCAGGCAATGTTATTTCCACTTCATAGAATATAGAAATGTTTAATTTGGAAAAAGCTGACACTTTTGTATTGGAAATATTGTAAAAGTGACATTTCAAAATCACATTGAATTGAGAAAATGGTGGAACTGTTTTTTGTTTTCGAAAAAAAGGATCATATTTCAAATTGGCCACTTGTTTCATTATTTAAAATTAAAATTTGGTTAAAAGGTGATTTGCGATATTTTTTCAACTGTTATATTTCCAAAGTTGTCAAAACGAACTTGAAACAAAAAAGATTTTATTAGTTCCTTACTATTAAAATATGTAGGCATTGAGATAATTATCATTATACTGGAACCATAACTTAAACGATCGGCTTTATAATATAAAAATATTTTATATATATAATCTTTACTTTTTAGTTCTACACAATACACGTACAATGTATTACTATTGTTTCATGAATCACAATTTTTATGTTTTTGTGTATAAAAATACATTCAGTTACTCATATGAACAAAATGCAAGAATTAGCAGCATGTGTGGTGAATTCGGACACTCTTCA
>CAKNWT010329331.1:0-13190 GCA_932066315.1 Andricus coriarius | reverse complement strand
TTTCTACCCAAGCAAATTGAATCAAATTTGCTGAATGTGTTATAGAATCAGATGGAAGATTTTTTTCTCAATTTGATAAGCCTAATTTGAATTGCGTTTCCGTCGTTCTTGTATACCATTTTCATTCGTTTTGGCATTGAATCATTGAGATTTTTTAGACTTGTTGCGCTGATGTTGTCTTACGCTGACTTTACCGCTTCCTTGAGCTCTGCGACCATGACATACTGCTTGGCGTTGTCATAAGTATCGCGAACCGTCATGCCCCAAACATCTTCAGTCGGATTAAGGTCCGGAGAAACAACAGGCCACTAAAGTACTGGAATCTTCGCCTCGGCTGACTAATTCTTGGTTGACTTGCTGGCGTGTATGGACTTGCTGTCTTGTTGAAATATCAACCGAGCAGAGCGGAATCATCGAATATAGGGCTTGCAATGTCCTTCAAGCACTGCCTGATAATCTCTGACATTCATTTCATGGATAACAAAAGCCAAGCTAACTTTCCCGAAACCGTTGAAAAAAACGAGGTTCTTTTTGAAGATCACGGCAATTTGCGAGGAAATGCAGAAAGCGCCGAAACTAAAGCCTCATCACATGCAGGCACGCTACAATTGTTCGGACGAAAAGCTGCATTGGACGCATGAATTGTCCAAGGTGCGTTATGCATTATTTTTTTTCATTTTCAACCATTTTCTTTTTTTAGACTACGTAGTATCAAATTAGGATTTCGGTTTCGTATTGTATTTCAGATTATCTGCTCTAAGAAAAAAAAGTTTAATTTGGATGATCCAGATGGATTACGATACCATTGGCGTTATCTTCGACAAGAACCTCGTTTTTTTCCATTCGAAACTTTGGTGGCGGATCCGTCATGGTATGGGCAGCAACAGCGGTTTCGGAAAAGTTAGCTTGGCTTTTACTACCCATAAAGTGGACAGCAAATATTATTGAGCAGTGCTTTGAAGACAACTCTAGCCCTAAATTCGACGATTCCACTCTGATCGGTTGACATTTTAACAAGACAACGCATCAATACACTCCAGCAAGTCAACCAAGAATTGGTTAGCCGATGCGAAGATTCCAGTACTTGAGTGGCCTGCAGTTCCTCTGGTCCTTAATCCGATTGAAAATGTTTGGGGCATGATGGTTCGCGGTGTTTATGACAACGCCAAGCAGCATGCGACGGTTGCAGAGCTCAAGGAAGCGGTAAAGTCAGCGTGGGACAACATCAGCGCAAGAAGTCTAAAAAAATCTCAATGATTGAATGCCAAAACGAATGAAAATGGTATTCAAGAACGATGGAAACGCAATTGACTACTAGTTTTTTATAAATGAAGATTCAATAACTTCATTATTTATTGGCTAAAATAACTTCAAATACTTGAATGAAGTAATGTTTTCGAAAAACTGAATTTTTTTCAACTGGCCCTATTAATGTGGGACACCACCTTTTTCACTATTACTGTTAAAAAAAACGAAAGACTCAAATTAGGCTTATCAAATTCAAAGAAAAATCGTCACTTTGATTCTATAACACATTAAAAATTTTGATGCAATTCGCTAAAGTATATGTATGTATGTATGTATGTATGTATATCATTAAGCTATTTCCCTTTCGGCGAGCCTCTAGGGTTAAGCGTGACACTACCCGATTCGGGTAGTGTTTTTTTAGGTAACAAAAAGGTTTTGATACTAAGCAGTAAACCAAATGTGCATAATTGTTGTAGTCTAAATGTTACCTTAGGTAACTTCGATTGAGCGTCTATGGTACAAATTGGTAGATTAGGGTATGTTACATCCCAAGAAATATAACTTACCTTATTTTTATTTAATTAAAAGTTGGTTCCTCTTTTTAGAATCTGATTAAAACACTAGAAAACTGGGGTGAGGATAACTACCGAATACATTAATAAATATGTACACAAAGAATGGATAAAGTTCCGAAAAGCGCTTACCTCCGATTGATTTGAAACTTCGTATACTTATGTATTTTGACGCGCTGATCACGAATATGATAGTGAAAATACCCGCAAATTTGATTTTCAATGTCAGAACCCTAAAAAAACTATAAAATTTCATGTTTTTCCGTTTATTTCAGTAAATAAAACAAATTTAAACAAAAGTTGTAGATCTTTGAAAAATACATATGTTATGTTAAATATGTTTTTACCCTAAGAATGATAGTTTTCGAGAAAATATACGATAAATATGAAAAATCACAGAAATACTGCAAAATGTTCAGCGGTGCGACTTAAATTGTATGAAAAATTCCTGGAAGGCTGGGTGGACATTAAATATTAAAAATCACACAGTTTACAGGGGTGCCTCCCCCCCCCAGGACACGTTGGAAAGGGGGTCGAGTGTGACCTAATTTATTTCTGTGACCAGTCACAGGGGTGTTTTCCCGCCCCCCATGAGACGTTGAAAAGGGGGCCATGTCTAACCTAAATTATTTCTGTGGTCAGTCATAGGGGTGCCCCCCCCCCATAAGACGTTGGAAAGGGGGTCATGGTTGAACTAAGTTATTTCTCTGGCCAGTCATAGGGGGGCCTTGCCGCCTCCCATGATACGTTGGAAAGGGGGTTGTGTGTAACCTAAGTTATTCCTGCGACCAGTCACAGGGGTGTTTTCCCGCCCCTTATGAGCCGTTGGAAGGGGGGTCGTGTGTAACCTAATTTATTACTGCGGCCAGTCATAGGGGTGCTTTCCCGCCCCCCATGACACGTTGGAATGGGTGCCGTGTGTGACCTAAGCAATTCTACACTTTCGTACCGACATTTCCCTTCTTTTCTCTAAAAAAATCAGTCGTAGGGTAAAAGTATATAAAACATAAAATATGTATTTTTAAAAGATCTGAACCCTTTATTCAAAGCTTTTTGGCAAATTTTCATTATTTACTGAAATAAACCGAAAAACATGAAATTTTTATAGTTTTGGGGGTTTTGACATTGAAAGTCAAATTTGCGGGTATATTCACTATCATATTCGTAATCAACACGTCAAAATACATAGGTATACTGAGTTTCAAATTAATCGGAGGTAAGCGCTTTTCGGAACTCCACCCCAAAGAATTTATGATTTAAAAGAAATATGATTATTTACTTAGAATAGAAGGTAAAGTTTCAAAAGACTTTAGCTGATTTGAGTTTAAAAGAATGGGCACTACACATCTGGATACACAATTAGTTTTGATAGACTTTGAATGATCTCCTAGCTTGGTTTAGTCCATCTTGAACAGTGATGACTAATTAGCAAACAAGTATATGAAAAGAGAGGTGATTCTAAAGAGCTTTCAATAAATTAGCTACTTACTTATTTTAAATAGGAAAACAGTTCCAACGGCTCAGCTGCTGGTACTGACTCGTGTCTGGCTTCTAAGATTCAAACCCCTGGAAGGTCCGCGACGAATTTGTTATGACTTGTATATCTGTCTTATATATCTGGGGTTGATTTCCAGTTTAAACTTCCGCACCGATTTTAGACTGACTAACGCTGATTAGGGACTTCTGACGAGTCTTGTAGAGACAGGTGCAAAGTCAATTGTTATGACTTGTTTGTTTGTTCTTTGTTTGCTAAGTCTTATATATCTGCGGTTGATTTCCAGTTTAAACTTCTACACCGATTTTAGACTAACTAGCGGTGATTAGGTACTTCTGACGAGTCTTCTAGAGCCAGGTTCAAAGTACTTGAAGAAGAGAAGAAGATGCTAACTGGTTATGGTATTTTCAGATTGTTGCTCTGTGATATTGCAGTACTTATGCACGTCACCCTCCTGCAGATTCTAATAAGCGTCCATATTTGGAAAATGTCGCAGTGATACCATTTCACTATATCCCTTTCTAAATACCAAAGGGTTAACTAGTTCTAGATGTAGTGATAAATGTATGTACGAAGTCTGTCTCGAAAGTTCCCCTTTGGATGCAACAATTCTTCCAGCGATCTCACCACTTTCGGAAGCACTGATTAAAGTTACCTTTCGGAATAGGTAATAGCTGCTTTGTCGACTTATGGTTTATTTTCTTTACTTCTTGAAATAATTTTTCCTTTAGAGAATAATTAAGGCGGGAAAATGGCCAGAAACCACAGGGAGCCAGGTCAGGACTGAATAGGGTCTGCCGACGTTGTGCAAGGCCGCGTTTCACTAAAAATTGCTCAATAACCTGGGATGAATGGGTAGGTACGTTATCGTGGTGAAAGACCCAGGTGTTTTCCATTACAAAGATCGGGCCTTTGTCCCAGGGTCATAGACATAAACCTATTACTCATCCCCAAATCTTGGCTCAATATTTCCGAAACGATAGTTTGTATAATTCCGAGGTTTTTTGGTAGTCGCGGCCCTGCCAGTCCGAGGCTTATCTTTGACTGAAGTATGACCACTTTCAAATCGCGTGAAGCTCTCTTCAATTTCAGTATCACTCATAGACTCATCACTATACACCTTTAGAATTATAACGACGGTTTCCGAACATGAATGCCACAGTTTGTGGCAAAAATTATTTATGCAGACACTTTATTTAGTACGTTTTATCATCCCGAAATGCAAAGCGTACGTGGTTAGTCGTTTACGAAACTTCGTATACGAGTTTATTAAACATTCGCAAGTCCGTGTCACTTAGTAGGAATGAGAAGTTCTAGAAAAATAGTAAATTGTGTGACATAAAATAACCAATCAGTATTTAAAAATCGTGATATGACCATATTTGAAAAATCACGTCGTTGTTAAAATAAATCTGTAGGTGTAGATTAGGTTAATCTAACTTTCAGTTTCTTGTGTAAGGCTTTTTCTGAATATGGAATAGTTTTGTGATTTATTTTGTAGTGGATGTCCTCCTATAGCTGTCATGTGGATTTGTTTTCGTACAATGGGATATATGGTGAACTATGGTAAACCTAACCTCACTTTGAAAGAGACAGCTAGAAAAGGAATGATGAACATTTTACGAATTCTATATGATAAAAAACTTTGAAACATGTATTATGTGTTACTTACAATTGCTTACAAGGTATAAATGGCACTTTATACTTATTCACGCGTCAAGAACCTCATTAAAAAAAAATTTCCATTTTCCGGTGAAACTATGCAAAATATGAAACAATATCAACACGCAAAGTTCTTCTCCTCAAAAATATCTATATTTTTTTAAACTTTTTTTTAACATGATGCACAATTTTTGTCTTAATCGCGTAAAATGTTATTAAAAATGTTTAAACTCCATTTTATGGTCAAACATGCGAGATAAGAAAAATTTTCAAGAAAAATATTCGTCCAAAAAATATTTTCAAATTTCTTTTAGACCATTTTCTATGAGATGCATAGTTTTTACCTGAATCGTGAAAAATGTTTATAAAAATTTTTGACTTCCATTTTACGGCCAAACTATGCATGATAAAAATGTTAAAATGCTGCCAAAAAAATAGTTTTTTTCAAGAAGATCTACTATGATCTATTTCGATCATAGTAGATAACTTTCAAGAACTTTGAAACTGGAAATCAACAATATCGATCTCAGGTAACTCCTTAAATAACAGAAATTCTTAACGTCATATCGGAGCGAAGGAGAAAAATCTTTTTTCAGAAATTAATCATTTTTAATTTATAAATTTTCAAATTCCATCTAGTCCGAAATGACGTTAAGCATTTCTGTTATTTAAGGCTATTCGTGTGAAAATAAGTTTATAAGTGAAAAAAGTGTCGGTAAGGTAGGACGCGGGTCACGTGACCCACTCGTCACATAGCCTTAAGGCACTGCACTTTATTTATTTTCGAAATTAAACGATTGCACACGCGGTCACTTACAAACATAATCTACCTAAACCTGAGTCTTAACCTAAATATCTGCTGCACGCCATTTTATCTTTTTTCAAGTTCGCGTTTTTCCACCAAACTTCTAACCACAAATTTAATTCTCATATTTCTAGTACGGATTGTATAATTTTCTCTTGTACTCTGAAAGGCCATTTTGGTTGAATATTATCAAAAGTTATACGATAATTTTTTAATACTAATTAGTAAATAATTAATAATAACGTGACTACGAGTTCAGTCGGTCAAGTTTGCCTTCGAATTGATAATAAGCCACCTATCTGCTTGATTTGTAATGAATTTGGTTAATTGGTAACAACCAAAAGTATAAGGACAATATTTTTTAATTATCTTAGGCTGTCTTGGATGGTGTTCAGCTACTGCGCTGTTTCATTATTTGTATTGTAGTGGAATAATTAAAGGCATTTAATTCATTTCATGGACACAGTTTTTATTTGCCATCTGACACTTATAATTGAATACGAATCATCGTGTTCAAATTAAATTGTGTTTCACTATACAGAGAAACTAAAGGCAATGAAATACTATCACGGGTATATTAATAATGGCACACTCTAAGAAAAAGTCTATTAACAGTAAAATTACGTTCCTTTCAGAATGCGTCCTTTGAAATTAAGATGATTTCTTTTATCCATCAATAGAATTGTTAGACTGTTTAAAGACTTATCTGTTAAATGCAAAACGGAAGTAGTTTGACTGATGAACGATTTTTTTTACTTTGAGAAAAATTGCTTCAACTATTAAAGTATTTCATTTGTTTGGCTAGCGGAGAAAGTGCGCCTGTGCATAAGTGAATATCGTTTAGTACACGATGTATTTATTAATTGATAAAGTAAGTAAAAAAACGTGAAAAATGATGTAGAGAATGTATTTTTTCAAAAAATAACAATCCCTGGTTGTGACGCGAAAACTTTGGAAGGTATACTGAAAGAACAATTTTTGACCTGCATAACCTCACTTTTCATTGCTTTTTCCGCTTTTGACGTATGAAAAATTTGTACCGCACACAAACTTGTATCTTCAAATTTTTTAACGCTGAAATCTAGAATTGTTATAGAATTGATGATTACCAATTTTATATTTACATTCACCAAAGTTCGGCTTTTGTACATTACTTGCACTAATATCATGCAATAAGTTTTCTTTTAACGTACAAATTATTCTTTCTTTGGTCCGACAATAGATTTCACTTAAGGATCAAAGGAAATCCTTTCACAGTTAGAGGATAGCATTTGAAACGACAATCCTTTAACTGTGAAAGGATTTCCTCTCATGTCAATTTTGAATGGAAAATCCTTTAATAGTGAAAGGAATCTTTTGACAGTCAATAATCTGTTATTAGAGTGCAACAAATAATCTTCCAGCGGTCGATATATTTGCTCCAAACGCAGTTTTAACTTCACACCGCGAAAATTTAAATGCGATAAAATGTTCTCTAAATGGGAATCAATGGACAACGTTACCGATTTCCTTTTGTATGGATTTCTACTGTTAATACACGCAAATTATTGATTACTTACTGATTTGATTCAGTGACCCATTTCGCAATGATTCGTATTTAGAGAGTTAATAAAAGTGTTTTAATTTATGGCATGGTTGTTAATGGCATGATAGATCCACTGATTAATATCAGGATGATTCAGATTAATAAAAATATCAGGATCTTCTCCAAAAGTCCTTTCTTTCAATGCGGACATGACACCAGTGAGATGAGGAGCCTGTAGTGGAGGAAATTGGACCGCTAGAGGTCCTCCTTGATCTCCAATGCAAGTGCCTCTTCTTTTAGTTCTATCTAGAGTACAAATACTTCTATTTGAAATCAAAAACCGTCTCTGGTAAATGCGTCTACACTCTTCCAGTGGAATTATGTACAATCGAGTTTGCATTAGCTTCTCAGGATATACAGCTGCGTGCCTGATACGTAAGCAGTAAGTATTTTTAGTTTATAGAAATAATGTAAATTTGACCAATACAATAAAATAAACCAAATTTTGTAACTTTAGTTGATCATTTTTTACGGGCTTCATCTCTGATTAAATAAGACATTGATATAATGACTGAGTAATAAAGAAGATTTAAATAACATTTTTTTCTGTAACTTTATAATGTTTACAATATTTTCGATTACTTACGGTAAATTTCCTGGCCTTGTGCATCCCCAGCCACTAAAAATACCATACGCTATGTGAGGCACAACTCCGGGAAAGAGACTAATTGGCCTATTAGGACTTTGGTGAAAATCAAAATGTGGAGAAACTTCAAGCAACGCTGTGAAAAGATCATTAATAGAATTCGACTTCAATGAATCACGCATATTAAATTTTTTAATTTTTTATATCAGACTTCTTTCCCGGTTCATCGATTGTTAGAAAATAGTTTCCTTTCACATAGAAGGCAAAAAGATTGGACCAATTACCTAGTGTTGGCATCACTGCCACTACTTTTCTTTCTTCGATAGTGTGAGGAGTTCCGCTGTTTCTCATTTTTGAACCTGATAAAATAGTGTAGCTTCTCAAACTACCCAAACGCGGTGAGGTAACACAAAATGAAGGAACTAAGACAAATGCGGCCGATAATATACTACCTGCGCATACAGTTATATTATTTTTTTGAATATTGACAATGTAGGGAGCCCCACTAAGAAATATTGATCGACCATCCTCATTCGTTAAATCAATTACACGCTTTCGACGAATATGAAGATCTGAAGACTCTCCTGCAAGAATTATGCAAATTAATTCATTGTTATTATTTATTATAGACTTTGGTGATTTTAATGACTTCTGCTCCTAGTAAGGCAGTGCTCCCAAAGCGAGCACCTTGGGCTACTGCGCATGCGATGCATAAGGCTCTTCATTGGCTGCCGTTCGCGCGCTTATTTGAAATTTTCAAAAATACATTTTTTGTATTTACTATTAATAATTTAAAATATTCAACGAAAACAATTTTAAACAAAATAGTTTTTTTCATCAATAAAAATGATTTTTCAACCGAAAATAAGGTAAAGGTACCTATCATTACATAAATTTTAAGGGTATTTTGAGATTTTCATTAATTTTGGAACGATAGTAAAATATATTTTTAAAATAATTATATCAATGAATAGGTTGATCTTTTCTTAATGCGAAACGCCTGTTAAAATTTTAATTTAGTCTAAGCAAATTTATTATGCTTATGAAAAAGCGGAATGACCTATTGGGATCTGAAATACAACAATACGCCAACTGGTGGCCAAATGTAGTACTAATATCACGGTGTCGTTTTCGTCATAATACAGGTTTTTCTACATGATCCATTTCAATTTTATGATAAAAATTATTATTATATTAATATTTCGTTCAGTTTAAAGCAATATAATCAATAAGAAATTTAAGTAGCACCAGAAGACAAGTTCAGATTCGTGTATTTGGGTCTCATAAAGTTGAAAAACGCGCCTTTTCCTTCTCGTCTTCATTAGACACATCATCATATCTTTAAAAAATAATGATTTTCTAACTGGATGCATTTTTACATTTTTTGAATACTTTTCTAAATTTTGAATAGATTTTGAAACATATTTAAAACTTTTAATTGTCTCTTAGAATGATTCGATTTTTTCCTACAATTTTTTTAAAACCCTGACAATTTTTTTAAATATTTAAAAATTTTCAGATTTTTTTTGACAATTTTGGAAAAGTTTGGAAATTTGTGTAAATATTCTCTTAAAATTAATTTTTCAAGATAAAAAATCATTTAAATTTTCCCAGGAATCTTAAACATTTTCTTTATTATCTTAAATCGTTACAAAATCCTTAAAAAGCTTCACAATTTTATTTCGAAATCTTGAAAAATCTACATTTGGTTTTACAATTTTTGAATCCTTTTCGAAATTTTAAATTGATTCTGTAATTTATTCAAAACTTTTAATTAACTTTTAAAAGTATTTGATTTTTTCCTCCAATTTTGTTAAAACACTGAAAATTACAAAAAAAAACAATTGTCAAACTTTTCAGATTCTTTTTTGACAATTTTGGAAGTGCCTGGAAATTTTGTTTAAATATTCTCTTAAAATTAATTTTCCAACAGAAAAAAAAATCCCTAACAAATTTCCCAGGAATCTTGAGAAAATTGTTTTATTATCTTAAATCTTTACAAGATCCTTAAAAAGATTCACAATTTTATTTCGAAATCTTGAAAAATCTACTTTTTGTTTCAAAATTGTCAAATCTTTTCAAATTTTAAATTATTCTTGCAATTTAAAAAAAAATTTAATTATGTTTTAGAATGATTTGATTTTATCCTAAAACTTTTTTAAAATCCTGAAAAATGAAAAAATGCCTTAAAGTCTTCCAGATTCTTTTGTTACAATTTCGGAAATCTTTTGAAACGTTTTGACATCTTTTAAAATATTGTCTTAAAATTAATTTTTCTAACGAAATTTTTTTTTAATTTTCCTAAGAATGTTTAGAAATATTTTTTTTATCGTTGAACCCCTCCAAATCCTTAAAAAGCTTCAAAGTTTTATTTCGAAAAGTTCAAAAATCTACACTTTGTTTTACATTTTTTGAATACTTTTCTACATTTAAAATTAATTCTGAAATGTATTCAAAATTTTGAATTAACTTTTAAAATGATTTGATTTTTTCCAGAATTTTTTTAAAACACTGAATATTTAAAAAAAAAATGTCAAACCTTTCAGATTCTTTTTTGACAATTTTGGAAATATTTGGAAATTTTTTTCAATTTTCTCTTGAAATTAATTTTTCAACAGAAAAAAAAGTCATAAAAAAATTTTCAGGAATCTTAAGAAAATTGTTTTATTATCTTAAATCGTTAAAAAATCCTTAAAAAGCATCACAATTTTATTTTGAAATCTTCAAAAATCTACTTTTTGTTAGATTTTTCAACACTTGCCCGTAATTAAGGAAAACCTAAAATCGTTAAAACGTTTTGAAAGAATAAAAATAAAATTATATGCGCGTGTAGAAAATATGTTAAAATAACAAAAAAATCAAATTTCTCTTACCAACATTTCCTTCTGATAAAACCGCAATTCCTCGCGAAAAAAATGTAGAAAATATCAGAAAAGTCAAATAAGATAGCTTCTTCATCGTAAGAAAAAATTAATGATTAATTATTAAGTGGAAATTCGCCGAACATCATATAGATTTACAACTTGTTAGTTATAAAGATTTCAAGATATTACTTTATAGTCTTATTTATTAACCTTATCTGAAAATGTCATTATTTGAGGAGTAAGCGAACAAATTGCGATAAATCGACGCGCACGTGTAGTTTTTCGATTTAAAGGCGGAAACCATTTTTATTACAAAATAAGATTTCAGAATAATTACTTATTTCATTATTTTGATTGTCTTCAAACAAATTTTCCTACGATTCTTAAGACAACACTAAAAGATTTTTGAAGATTTCAGATACGTCAAATCAAAATTTTTACATAAAAATTAATCTTCATGCAAAAAGTTGAATTTTAAAACAAAAAGGATTCTAAATCAATTTCAAATCAAAAACAGTTAAACTCGTCCAAAGGAGACGAATTATTTACAAAATAGTTTCTACGAAGAAGATTAATTTTCTATCAAAAAGGTCAAATTTTGAACGAAATAGTGACATTTTCAACCAAGGATATGAATTTTCAACTAAATTGACGGATCTTTAATAAAAAAATTAATTTTTAACAAAGTTTCTAGTTCGACAGTTAATGAAGTAGTTAATTTTTCAACTAAAACAGGTTAATGTTCAAACAAAAAGAGTAATTTTATGCCAAAAAAGGCGAATTTTTAATAAAAAGTGTATATTTTAATATTTTAACTAACGAATATTTTATTTTTGAACAAAAAGAATTGAATTCATCCAAAAAACATTAATTTTGAACAAAGTAGTTGAATCCTTCCTCGCAGAGGGTCGAGTAGGAAGTCGTGTGGTACCGATACCGGGATCGATTTATAAAGTGCATGGGTCCCACGCTATCCCCACTTATTAGCCGATGGCGCGCGCAATCGATCGTATAATCGAAAGATTTCATGAATCATCCCTTCGTTCCACCTGCTTGTCCACTTTTGAGTCAGAGGCGTATCAATATAAATATTCGCCCATAGCTTTATGATTTAATTCTAAATATGAAAATAGAACGGACCGTCTCACAACCTATTTTTGTATGTTTTTGAAATTAATAAATATCTCTTAAGCTTACTTAAATCTTTTTTTTAATTTTGTAATCTGGAAATAATAGAAAATTTTACTTTAAAATTTTCTGCATTTTTTTTAATTTCAAGAACTTTTTTAAGTTTTTTAAAATCTTTTTCTATTTTGTCCAAAACGTAATTGTTTAGCAAAATAAATGGAAGGAAGGACATCTCGAGCCTCCAACCAATGAACTGATCTATTCAATATTAGTTTTTCTGTAATTTTAAGAAAACAAGAGGCGAACGCAATTGATCTGAATTTTTCTTGGTGCTTTTCGGAAGCAGAAAGATAAAAAAATTATTCCAGAAATCTGGAAAAACATGCGCGTTGACAATGTGATTTAAGATGTGGAGCAAAAAGAGCAGAGAAGGTTTTGGAAGGTTTGATATGACTTCATAACTTATTTTCTGAGCCAGAAGAAATAGCATCATTAGGGGGGGGGGGGGGCTTAATAAAAACGGATTGTGAGACAGAAGGAGTGACTATATTAGTGAAATCGTTAGACCTCTCTAAAAAGCTCTCCATGCAGAAATTCATATCCTCCAAAGTATCCAAATTAATCGAGCTAGATGTGGGCAAAGGAGGGTTCAGTAGTCTGTGGCGAAATCCTCAATGAAGTTTTCATAATTAGAAGAGGCCATGTAGTGTTTAAATTTAGCTAACCTAATGCGAGAGATCCTGTCGCATTCATGGTTTCACCAAGGAGGAGAGCTCGGATAAAATTTTTTCCTGGAAGGTTTTCTCTCAATCTTGGGATCCGCCTCATGGAGAGCTTCATCTATGTCTTTCACAAAGGTGTAGTATGCATTGGTGATTTCATTTGGAGATCGGAGTTCAGGAAGGTTGTCTTCTTTATGGATTGATACCAGAAGAGAATCAAAAATCTTCCAGTCGACTCTTTTTGAATTATATTTATGAGAGAAGAACTGATGAAACGTGAAGGGGAAGCCCACGTCGATTCTTACAGGGAAGTGATCACTGCCCATTTTGTCAACCAGAACTGACCATGAGGTTATTAATTTTAAATTACTCGATACAATAGTCAAATCTATTGCAGATTTAGCATGACCTGGACGAAGAAAAAGGGTCGACTCCCCGCTATTGATGATGGACAGGTCTGAGTCGGATAGCGCATTAAAAAGCGAGATCCCTGGTTGACAAGACGATTCACAGCCCCAAGATG